>PISW01007330.1:0-91880 GCA_004023785.1 Mungos mungo
CACGGTCTCCCCCCGGCCTCCCCCCGGTCTCCCCAAGGTCTCCAGCCCCGGCGCCCCATGGGCAGCCAGGGTCATACCGCTTTCACGCACACCTGACCACGGCCCTCCTTTGCCGATGTCCGTCAGGGGCTCCCTGCTGAAACCTGGGTGAAATCCAAGCCACTGACCCAGGTCCAGACCCATCTCCAGGTGTGGCCCTTCCCGAGCCCTGCAGCCCCTGTCACCACTGCCCATGCACCAGGGCTCCAGCTGTCAGAGGTCGAGTTGTGTCTTCCCCAAATTCCGTGTCGGAGTCCTAACTCCCAGGACCTCAGAACGCGACTGTATTTATTCGAGGACAGGGTCTTTACAGAGGTGATTAAGTTAAAATGAAGGGTTAGAGTGGCGTGAAAGGTGTCCTTATGAGAAAAGGGGGTCAGGGGGTGCAAGGCCGGCTCAGTCAGAAAACCCCATGACTCCTGATCTCAGGGTCGTGAGTTCGAGCCCCATGTTGGGTGTAGAGTCTACTTAAAATAATATCTTAAAAAAGAAGAAGAGGAAGAAGAGGAGATCGGGACAGGGGCGTGCACAGAAGGCAGGCATGTGAGGGCACAGGGAGAAGGCGGCCGTCTACAAGCCAAGGAAAGAGGCCTCGGGGAATCGTTAGAAAATACATGTCTGTCCCGTACGCCTCCCAGGCTGTCCTGCTTTGTTACGGTGGCCACACAAACTCATACAATCACTCATTCGACCAAAAAGAAAAGTTACATTTAAAAAGCAAAAATAGGGGCACCTGGGTGGCTCAGTCGGTTCGGTCTCCAACTACGGCTCAGGTCATGATCTCACGTTCATGGGTTTGAGGCCCGCATCGCGCTCTGTGCTGATGAGCTTGGAGCCTGGAGCCTGCTTCCGATTCTGTCTGCCTCTCTCTGCCCCTCCCCCTCTCATGCTCTATCTCTTTCTGTATCAAAAATAAATAAAACATTAAAAAACTTTTTTAATAAAAAAAGCAAAAATAGGGGCACCTGGGTGGCTCAGTCAGTTGGCTGAGTGTCTGATCTTGATTTCAGCTCAGGTCAGATCCAGGATCGTGAGATGGAGCCCCGAGTCAAGCTCTGTGCTGAGCCTAGAGATTCTCTCTCTTAAGCCTCCCTCTCCCTCTACCCCTTCCCCATTCATCCATGCACATGTGTGCTTTCACTCTCTTTCTCGAAAAAAACCAAACCAATGAAAATTAAAAGAAAATTTAAAAAGCAAAAATCCATTCTGGAAACATTCTTATATAATTGATATGTAAACAGGGGCGCCTGGGTGGCTCAGTCCGTTGAGCATCCGACTTCGGCTCAGGTCATGTTCAGTTTGTGAGTTCGAGCCCTGCTGACAGCTCAGAGCCTGGAGCCTGCTTCAGATTCGTGTCTGCCTCTCTCTGCCCCTCCCCTGCTCACACTCTGTCTCTCAAAAATAAACACTAAAACTTAAAAACATAATTGATATGAAAACAACTGATTACTTAACATGTTAGAAACTCTAAAAAACAAAAGCCAAAAAGCCTCAAACACCTCAAGTAAACTGTGAACTGTGGAGATCAGCAGGAGTTACCCCGGCGAAAACGCAAACCTTAAAACGCATCTGTAAAACGCAATCCCCGTATTTAGTGAAAATCGCCCGGCGTGGGTTCAAAAGTCAGTTTTGTGCAAGAGGCTTTCCCGTGAGGACACAGACGCTGAACTATTTACGGACGAAATGATAGCGTGTCCGGGAGCTGCCTTCGAAGTGCTGGGGGCGGTGACGGAGGCCGGCGTGTGCACTGAGCATCCACGAAACCGAGGCCGGGAGGGAAACCGAGGCCGGGAGGGGAAACCGAGGCCGGGAGGGGAAACCGAGGCCGGGAGGGGAAACCGAGACCGGGAGGGAAACCGAGGCCGGGAGGGAAACCGAGACCGGGAGGGAAACCGAGGCCGGGAGGGGAAACCGAGGCCGGGAGGGAAACCGAGGCCGGGAGGGAAACCGAGGCCGGGAGGGAAACCGAGACCGGGAGGGAAACCGAGGCCGGGAGGGAAACCGAGGCCGGGAGGGAAACGCTGCTCTTTTGTCTCCTTTTGTGTCTTGTCCAGCTTTTCAGCACGCTGCCCCCCCCCCCCCCGCCACGTCCCAAACTCAGGGCCCAACTGAACTGCGTCCCTGACCATTTTGCTGTCCTGTTTCCAGCCCCTCTGACCTCCTGAAGAGTCGGAAAGAGGTGCTCTTTAATCTTTTTAACATTATTTTTAATATTTATTTATTTTGAGAGGGGGAGCATGACGCACAAGCAGGGGAGGGGCACAGAGAGGAAGGGAGGCCGAAGCAGGCTCCGTGCTGTCAGCGCAGAGCTCAGTCCCATGAACCGTGAGATCAGGACCGGAGCCGAAACCAGGAGCGGGGCGCCTGGGGCGCCTGGTGGGGCTCAGCCCAGCGAGCCTCTGACTCTTGATTTCAGCTCAGGTCGCGATCTCGTGACCTCTGAGTTCGGCCCGCGCGGGCCCTTGTCAGTGCAGAGGCGGCTTGGGATCCTCTCCTCTCCTCCCTGCCCCTCCCCAACTTGCTCGCTCTCTCAAAGTAAGTAAATAATCTTTAAAAAAAAAAAAGAAAAGGAGTCAGACACTCAACCGGCTGAGCCCCCCAGGCGCCCCAATCATCTTTAATCTTAATCTTGCTTCATTCCCACCACACCCAGGGCTTGGGACGCTTATCCGCTTCCCGGGGAGAAATGGAAATATTGACAGAGCCTCTGGCTCCACGTTTCCCTCCGTGAGGAGCACGGGGCGCCCCCTCCCGTCACCCCTTTACCGCAAAGCGCCCCTCTGCGGAATGCGGAGCAAGAAACAGAACCTCCCAGAAAACGACAGCGACGTATTCGGGCGAGTTCTCCAGGCGCGCAGCCTGGGGGCTGGATGCCCCGGTGCGTCCGGAGGTGCCCAGAGCCTCGGAGGACTCGGAACACAAGCGTTTCTCCGTCTTCCGACGCCAGCACGTCCGGCTGCAGACCTTCGACGCCTCCCGGGGTGGACACAGCGGCCACCTGACCCGACAGCTGCCGCCAGACCTCACGGGGTGTGGGGGGTGGCGGTTTATAACCTTGAGCCACCCCGAAGGTGTCACCGACGGACGCGGGGCCGGACAGCCCTGCCGCAGCCTCTGGGAGGCAGCCGTTGGAGAGGCCACCAGCCCCCCTCCCACCACGACGGCCTTACAGCACACACCTGGGTCTTCCTGAAACTGGGGACGTGGTTCTGGGGGCTTTTTGTCACTAGCGAACCCTGGGACTCCGGCTGAAGCCTCTCTGTGTCCTTTCTGTAGGCCCGAAGGTGTCTGAGCAAAGGGCAGCAAAAGAAACAAAACCCAGGGGTGCCTGGGGGCTCAGTGGTTACGTCTCTGACTCTTGACTTCGGCTCAGGTCATGGTCTCACAGTTCGTGGGTTCGAACCCCACTTCGGGCTCTGCGCTGATCGTGTGGAGCCTGCTTGGGACCCTCTCTCTCTCTGCACCTTCCCCACGCTCGCTCTTTCTCCCTCTCAAAATAAATAAACTAAAAAAAAAAAAAAAGCCCCAAAGAAACAAGATCCAAAGTCTGCAGGATTTGACAGCGAGAACGGCTCCCGGGAGAGCGGGAGGCGGAGCGCACGGGACCGCTGGGCGCTGAGCACCCGCGACGCGGCCTCTGGGGTGGGACGCAGGTCACTGTACGTCTGTCCAAACCCACGGGAGGCACAAAGCACCACGGGGGGCCCCGATGTGGCGTGCACTCCGACGTAGAGTGTGGACGCCCGGTGGTGACAAGGTGGAGTGTGGACCCCCAGTGGGGATGATGTGTCTACGCAGGCTCCTCTGTGGCGACAGGGGTGCCCTCAGGTGAGGATGTTGGTGACGGTACCCGCGCGTGAGCAGAGTGGGCTCACGGGAAATCTCTATCCCTTCTGCTCAGTTTTACTGTGAGCCTGAAACTGCTCTTGAAAAAAGGAAGGTTTTAGAGGGCCGCCTGGGTAGCTCAGCGGTTGAGCATCAACTCTCGATTTTGGCTCAGGTCATGATCTCACAGTTCATGAGTTCAAGTCCCGCATTGGGGCTGCCAGTGAAATTCAGCTGTGTCTAAATTCAACTGCGTCTAAAGCTGAACCATCTGAAATGACCTCACTATGGCGCCCTCGGTCCCACATCCTGGGAGACTCTGGGCGGGGAGTGTAAGACAGGCGAGAAAGCAGTTCAGAGTCACTGTCATAACCCAAGCCAAGGTGACGGAGTGGGGGCAGGGGGCAGCGTTTAGAGACTTCTAGACAGTGGGGGGCTCAGTGGACTCAGCAGGACTGGTGGACGGATGGGACGTGGCCGCTGGGGAAAGGCACGAAGGAAGCCTTAATCCCGAAGTTTGGCTCCAGCGCCTCGGCAAGCGGCGGTGACATTTCACCAGTTGGACAAGCCCGGGGACCGGACAGCGTGGTTTGGAAGTCGGTGCAGTTGGTCACGCTCCACGTGGCGGCAGCGACGGCGGTGGCAGTGGGGGAGGGGGAAAGATTTGACGGCCGTTTATTTATTTTTGTATTTTTTTTAACGTTTGCTTGTTTTTATTCTCAGGGTTCTTAGCTTTCAGAAGTGTTCAGTCGTCAGGCAAATTGCAGTAACATTATGTTATCCTGGAGTTGTTAATACAAATTTACATTAAAAAGTGAGAAAAGTATTATGGCAATAAAATGAGTAAAACTTGAACATTTTTCATTAAAAAAATGCTTATTTGTTTATTTTGAGGGAGAGAGAAGGAGGAAGAGAGCAGAAATAAATGGGAAAGGGGCAGAGAAAGTGGGAGAGAGAGAACCCCAAGCAGGCTCTGAGCTGTCCCCGCAGAGCCCAGCATGGAGCTCCGTCCCACAAACTGTAAGATCATGACCTGAGCTGAAATCAAGAGTCGGATGCTTCGCTGACAGAGCCCCCCAGGTGTCCCCCCAAATAGTTTCAGGGGAAACAATGCAGAGTGACCAGGGGAGGCATCCACCTAAGGCCTGATAATCAAGATAAAATTTAAATTCAATACTTTTTTTTGAATGTTCCTTTATTCTGAGAGAGAGCAGAGGAGGGGCAGAGAGAGAGAATCCCAAGCGGGCTCTGTACTGTCGGCACAGAGCCCGACTTGGGACTCAACCACGAACCTCAGGTCATGATCTGAGCTGAAATCAACAGTCAGATGCCTAACCGACTGAGCTACCCAGGAGCCCCTAGAACACAGTACTTTTTTAAGATAAAAAATTATGCAGAAATAACTCACGATGCACCCAACCCCTGAATTCTTACTCAAGATGGAACCTGACCGTGCCCTTTACGTGGCTCAGTTCCCTCACCTCACCCCGACCCCCAGCCCATCAGATCCTGTCTTTACTGAAAATGTTGGTATTCTGTTTGTCAATTGTTTTTGTTCATTTTGAATTTTAAAGAACGTTGCATTAAAATATTGTTTCTCCTGCTTCCTGTGATGTGGGCGCGCCCGGAGACCCCACGCTTCCATTATGGACTGGGCTGAGGGCCTCCCCCCCTTCACCCCTGTCCTGGCCCGGGGAGTGGGGACGGACGCAAGAAATGCTTTCCGGTGAGAAACTGTTGGAAATTTCACAGGAGGCCACGTCGCCAAGACGGACCCTCAGCTTTCCAGAATCCCACGGAATTTCCATTGAGCTAAGGGCCAGGCTGGATTCCAGGCAGCACACACGTCCATGTAACCAAGGACGGGGACGGCTCTCTGGGGGCCCCGCTCGGTACAGACAGCACAGAGGACACCCCTTTCCAAAACACGAAGGAAATTTCGAGTAATCCTTACCATCTGTTTGGCAGGCTGTCATCGGCACTTCCCTCTCTTACCAGTCTCCCCTCTGCGGTTCTAACGGCTGTTTCACAATGTTAGTTTCTAGGGAAGTAACTTTCTGTCCCGGGGACTCATCATGGTGTCGTGAACCCAGTTGGTGCCAATTAAATGCTTACTGAACAAATTCCACTGATACAGCTACGAAGGGCAGGGGGAGCTTCTGTCTGTGCGGGAGCCCGCGGCGAGCCTGTGCACGCGCACTTCCGCACGCGGTATGGACAGGCTACCCTGAGTTCAGGAAGCCCATCCAGCGCCCGTGCGCGCGGGTTCCAGGCCCTGTGCCGGGTGCTTTCGGAGGGAGTCCAATCACTTAATTCCGAGACCCTCATAGGGTCCTCATCTCTACAGTCGAATAGCTTTGGATCAGAGAGGTTCTGACACCAGCCAGAGGACGCAGAGCTAGGCCCCGGGCCAGGTCCTTGGGACACCACGGTTGCTCAATGGCCCCAAGACGTGTGGTCTAGTTCAGGACCCGCAGTCTCCACTGCGAGGCTCTAGGGGGACAGGGCTGCGGCCCAGACCACTGGACCCTCCGCCTCCGTCCCCTGGTGCGGCGGTCCCTGGGCCCGGCATGTGCCCGCATTTAATACACATTTGTGGAGCCCCCAGCGGAAGGCGTATTTTTTTTCTGCTCTGGGCAACAGACCCCCCCGCCCCCCCCCCCCCCCCTTTCTGGTCAGGACTTCAGGCCGCACCTTCTGCCTGGGTCTTGTCCAAGGTGTTGTCCGAGTCTGTGGTCTTACCCGAGGCTCGGGGAATTCTTCCAAAGAAAGAAGGAGGTGGCTGGAGTATCATCCGTGTCACGTGACGAGCAAGACTGCGTCAGTCACCGTCCTGGCCTCCGGTGCCGCGGCACAGAGAGAAGACACAGGTGCGGCCCGGCCCTCATGGGACGTTGGGATGAGGGAGAGGGATGTCGTCGGGTTACCGTGGTGGGTCAGCTCAGCCGGGCCACGGCGCCCAAACATCTGCTCCCGCCTCATTCTGGATGTTTCTTCGAGGATGTTTTCTTCTTTTTCTTTTTCTGTATGAGATTAATATTTAAATTGGTGGACTTTGAGTCAAACACATCGTCCTCCCTAACGTGGCTGGGCCTCACCTAATCAGTCAGAGGCCTGAACAGAAGACTAAGCTCCCACCCCCAAGGAAGAGGGGGCTTCCGCCCGCAGATGGTTCCCAGACCCGAGCATGAGCCCCACCTTCAGTCTTCAGCCTGCTGACCCACCTGCAGAGTTTGGACCTCCCCGAATCCACAATCCTGTGATCACTGTCTCTCGGGTAACCCCTGATGAGTGTGTGCATCGGAAAAAGCCCTAACCCGTGGTGAGCGTTAACAGGGGGAAGGCGCCCAGGGCTGTGGGGGTGTGGAGCAGGATGGTCTTCTTGGAGAAACCAAGGAGGGCTTCCTGTCAAAGGGTGCCAGAGCCGGTGTCTCAGGACTGCGGCTGTTACCAGGGGTGGGCGGGGGGAAGAGCATTCCAGGCACGGGAGAGGCATGTGCAAAGAAATCAGTGAGCCAATTACACTCCAGGGGTGGAAGCTGATGAGGCTGGACGCAATGGGAGGGGCTGGGGCCCGCACAACCTCATCATCTCTGGCCGTTTCCCTTTATCCTAAAAGCAGTGGGGACTTGCCTCAAGTGAGGTGAGAGGGGACAGGGGTAGCTGTGTCTCCCGAGACACGGATCTGGCTGCTGTGTGCAGGGATTGCAGGGACGCAGGTCTGCTAGGGGGCTAGGGGTCTCCTGCGTGTATCGGTTACCTATCACCGGGTAACGAGCTGCCCCCAATCTCGCAGAGACACAATGCCTTATAACCCTCTGGTTTCTCTTCAGATTTTATAAATCTTTTGCCTTTTACTAAAGATTTTTGTGGAGAGGAACAATTCTGAGTGTTTACCCACTTTTTTGAAGACTTGTGCTTGCAGGGAAAGAAAGAAAGAAAGAAAGGAAAGAAGGAAGAAAGCAAGGAAGAAAGAAACAATGGCCAATCCCAGTGGGTTGGCTAGTGGTTCTGTGGATGGGTTTTGCCTGGGCCCACCCGTGTGCCCGAAAACCCACCCGTGTGCCCGAAAACCCACCCGTGTGCCCTCGTGTGGCCGGAGGATCCACGGGGGTAGGAGGTCCCAGGTGGCTTCCCTCTGTGTCTTGGTGCTGGCGGTGCCGGCTCTCACTGGGGGCCTGGTTCTCCTCCTCCCCGGGGGCTCCATCAGCTTCCTCACAGCACGGCGGCCTCAGGGGCCCTAGAAGAGAGGAAAGGTATGTTAAGGCCACTTAAACAGATGCCACTTCTCGAGCAGCCAGAAATGGTGGCTCCGCTTAATCCACAACATTCAGCCAAGAATTTCTCGGGTGGGAGCCACCGGCCAGGCTGCCCTGCGTCACTGGTAAAGCCCACAGGCGATCGTCACGCCTTTTTGTGGCTTGTGATCTGGAGAGAAGGGGGAAGTCGAAAACAAGAACAAACGTGGTGCCTCGTGAGTGCTGGTCAGGAAGCAGGCGGACTAGAGCGTGGAGGGGGCAGAGGGGCCGGGGGAGACACGTCTGGGGAAGGGGCGCTCCTGCGAGTCAGGGCTGGACACGGGGCTCCCCCGGGAAGGGGCCCGGGCCGGGAGCCCCGCAGGCCCGGTCCCTCAGCGGGCAGCCCGGGGCTCACACAGGTGCGGGGAGCAGGGGGGCATGTGCCCGGGGGGGAGGTGGCAGGGACTGGGGTCGTGCGAGGTCCCGTGGCCATGGGGGGCTCTGCTCGAAGGCTTCGGGGAGCTGGATGGGAGGGGACTCAGGGCCCGGGTGCTGGTGCCCGACAAGCCGCCCCAGAACCCGGCAGCTTGAAACAACCGCCGCCTCCATCTCGGTTTCGGTGCGTCAGGGACGCGGGGCGGCTCCGCCGGTGGCCCGGCTCCGGCTCTCGTGGCTTCGGTCAAGAAGTGGGCTGGGGCTCGGCTCATCTGAAAGCTCGGTGGTGACGGACGACCCGCTTCCGAGACGGCGCCCGCACATGGCGGCGGGGGGACGGGGGTGGGGGGGGACGGCTCCCCGCGTGGCGGCTGCTTCCCTCCGAGCGGTGGCCCCAGAGAGAGCAGGGCGGGTCGCTCGTGGTCATTTCTGCCATTTTGTTGGTCACACAGCTCCCTTCAGCGTGGGGGGAACTGCAAGGGCATGAACACGCGCTGGCCGGGGTCTTAGGGGACCGTCCCGGGGGGCTGGCTCCTGGACCCGCCGCCTTGTCGGGGGCAGGAAACCTCTCGCTTACCTGATATTGTACAGGGACGTTTTCCTGGAACCAGAGAAGAATCAGAACGTGAGTGAGCGGAACATCTGTTTTCTCAGGAGACAATATCCACGATCCTGATCTGCTGGCCGCCAGTCTGTAAGGAAACAGCCCATTTCCAGATTTCCGCGTGGGCTGCGTCCATTACTTCCTTCAGCGGGCGTGTGCTGCTCGTCCCTGTGTTGGGCGGTGCAGGGACACGGGAGGGGTAGGTGTGCAGGTGGGAGAAGTGTCTAGGGGCCAGAGAGAGGGCTCAGGCGTGGGAGCGGGGCTGGGTCGGCGTGGGGTGGAGGCCCGACCCGCTCAGACAGGCTGCCCGACCCCAGGAGAGGCGGCCAGCAAGTTAGCAAACCACAGGCCTGATGTCAGAGAGCGATGCTGGGAATGGCCCTCCGGGGCCATCGTAGGGCTGGGACCTTGTATCAGGGAAGCACTGTCCCGGCGAGGGGACAGTGGGTGTGGAGGCCCTGAGGCAGGTACAAGCCAGGGCACTTGGAGACCCTTAAATGATCAGATTCCAGAACACTGTGTGGAGCTGTTTCCCAGAACCCAGGACTGTATGTGCTTAAAGATCAGTCCAAAGGGGTGAGGGCCTCGCTGCTTCCTTTCCACCAATGCGATGACTTCGGTTCCTGTTTGCTGGCTCTTCCGGTTATCAGCTGTGCCTTCTCTGGCCGCTCACTTAACCTCTCTGTGCTTCCGAGACCTCGCCTGTAAAATCAGCGGTGGGATAGGGATAGCCTGTGGGTAAAGACAAATGACACCGTCAGAAAACAGGCAAAAGACTCGAACTGTCCACAGACAGATGACCAGATAAAGAAACTGTGGGGTGTAGGGACCACGCAATACGATTCAGCCTCTGCAAAGGCGGTCCTTCCGCCCGAAGTGGGGTGCATGGACCTGGCGGACACCCTGCTCGGCGGGCACGCTGGGCACTGTCCCGGCCGGGTGTGGAACACCCCGGGGGCAGAGAGGAGGCTGCCAGTGCAGGGGGCCCTCGGCCGGGTTACAGGGGTGCGCCGAGGCGCGGAGCGTGCATCACACGAGAGCTTGACAGGCGCCAGGCCGGACTGGTCAAAGTAACTGTGCTGCAGCGTGAGACGCACACGAGGCTTCCAAACACAGAAGGAAGCAGGCGACATAACTTCTGTTCCTCATCACTAAGCCCTGCGACGTGGAGGATGGGATGAAACGGTGACAGAGCCAAACCTTGGATTGCGAGTCACGCGTGTGGTGAGGGCTCTGCAAGAGGAGCCAGCGTTTCTAACACATTTTCACCTGATAAACGAGTGGCATCTGGCGAAGGGGGCAGGATGAGGCGCCACACAGCCCATGCTCACAACTGGGCCCGCGGTTCTGGAAGTCCGCCTTGGTATACGAGTGCTTCGGATTACAAGCGTGTTTCCGGAATACACTGTGCTCGGAAACCAAGGTTTTACTGCACTTGGGTTTCTTTGGTTGGATGAAAATGTTAGCTAGATTAAAAGAATTTTTTAAATATTTATTTATTTTTGAGAGAGAGAGAGAGAAGGTGCGACCAGGGAAGGGGTAGAGAGACAGAAAGACACAGAATCTGAAGCAGGCTCCAGGCTCTGAGCTGTCAGTACAAAGCCCTACGCGGAGCTTGAACCCACAAACCGTGAGATCATGACCTGATCCGAAGTCGGACGCTCAACCGACTGAGCCCCCCCCCCCCCCCCCCGGCGCCCCGATAGATGTTTAAAAGCAAGAAGAGCCGAGAGGCTGGCGCGGGGGCAGACCTTGCTACGCTCACAGTGGCCTGGCCGGGGCACCGGTGTGTCTGGGGTGTTCTGGAGACGGAGCCCACCGGCTGTGGTGACGGCGGGATGGAGGGAGGGACCGAGAGCAGGAATCAAGGTGTGAGGTCCTTGCGGCCACAAGGGATGGTGCCGTTTGTCTGGCCCCCGGCGGACAGTGGTGTAAAAGGACTGAGCAGGTTAGAGGCAGCCGAGCTGGGGGAGCACCTGAAGATATGAATGAGCGTTGTCAACAGAAATAGAGGAAAAACGCGGCGACCGGTGTCCATGTTTTGAAGGGAGACCTGGGCGTGACTCCCTATGGCTGTGCATCCTGGAGACGCTTACTCAACCTCTCTGTGCTTCGGTTCCCTCCTGGGTAAAGAGGGAAGGAACAGCCCCTCTCTGAAGGTGGTGGGATATCACGCGGCAGCGATTAGACGGCGTGTGCGCGGCGGCTCTTCCGCGTCCTGGCTGGCTTCTCGGGCCACTTTGTAGAGCGGGTCCTGAGTCTGCGGATTGGGGATGAAACGGGGGCTCTCACACAGGTGTCCTTCGAGGAGTCAGGGAAGTCTGTGCGAGGGAACGGAGATGACGAGCGTCTTCCTCAGGCTTGGACCCCGGCCCCGGACCGAGCCGTGGACCAGGGATCAGAAAACCGGCCTCCCTACTGGCCACTTCCGGCTCGTCTGTGTTTATAAATGAACTTCTGCTGGCACACGGCCATGCCCGTCCCTCGAGAACTGTCTGCGGCTCGTTTCCGCCTCCGGGCGACAGGCTGGGTAGGGAAGCATTTTCCCTACTCTCGATCTAGAGGCAGACCCCGTTCCCGAGTCCTTCGGGCCCCACCGAATGCGTAGACGGGCGCCAATGCGTAGCCTCCCGTCACTCCCGCCCGTCGCAGACACCGAGCAGCGTGCGGCATGGTTTGTTTGCGACTCTGCTTTTATCGCCAGACCCGGGTCTTGCTGATGGTCCCACAAGAATGCACAAAACACTGTATTTGTTTTTAACATTTTTTTTTTTTTGAGAGATAGAGACAGAGCACAGCAGGGGAAGGGCAGAGAGAGAGAGGGGGAGACACAGAATGGGAAGCAGGCTCCAGGCTCCGAGCTGTCAGCACAGCGCCGGGTGAGGGGCTCGAACTCAGGGACTGTAAGATTGTGACCTGAGCTGAAGTCAGAAGCTTATCTATGCCCGGGGCACCCCAGACACTGCGTATTCTTACAGACGCTCATAGGGCCTTCGTGTGCGGGTCCCATGATCTCACAGCCCGGGTCTCACAGCACAGGGAGTGCGCGCGGGTCCCCGCACACGCGGGTCGCTGCGCCCGAGCCCTGCTCTGCCCTGGCCGCTCTCGGGGGATGTCACTGTGGGCTCGAGGTTGTGTCTGTTTGCACTTTGGGTTAAGTACGGAGCCACTGCTTCTGGGCCAGAGCGGAAGTGTGCACGTGAGTTCCTAGATGGCGGCAGATCCCTTCTCCTGGGTGTTGTCGCGGTGAAGGTTTTGGATTTAGTTCAGAGTCCCAGGAGTTCTGTGTAATTTTCACTAAACACCAAGAGTGATGAATGCGCTTCCTAGCCTGCGTTGTCAGGATTTTCTTGCTGCTCTTCGGGGCGCATTGAATCATTCTGGATGTCCGTTTCTATTCTTTTTTACAAAGAGTTTCTAATATGTTAAATAATTAGTCATTTTGTGATGATCATAAGCATATGTTTCCAGACTGTTTTCTTGCGTTTTAAATGTAACTTAAAAAACCCCACATGAGGTGATGGTCATGGTGGGGGGCACTTGTGGGGAAGAGCACTGGGTATTATATGGAAACCAACTTGACAATAAACTAAAAAAAAAAAAGAAAGCAAAAAAAAAACCAAAACCCAGGTGACTGTGTGAGCTTGTCGGCAGCCATCTCCTCCCCGCGTCCTCACGCAGACCTCCCTGTGTGCCTGTCTGTGTCCTAATCTCCTCTTCTAACGAGGACACCCATCACAAACGATTAAGATCACCCAGGGACCTCAGTTTACCTTCATCACCTCTTTAAAGCCCCGTCTGTGAATATAAACACATTCTGAGTGCTGAGAGCTAGGGCTTCAGTATGTGAATGGGGTGGGGGGGGTGAGGAAGAATTTAACCATAACAACAATTTTCCATGAATTGAAGGAGTGTAGACAATGGAAAGATCTCTGCTTTCAGGGGCCACATTGGAGTAGATGGAGAATGGCAGTTAGCAGGAGAGAAGAATGGTAATTCAGCGAACAATAAAGAATGAACGAAGTCCTATATATATATTCCAGTAGATACATAGATAGATGGTAGAAAGAAAGAGAGAGAGATAGAGAGAGAGAAAGAAAAGAAAGAAAGAAAGAAAGAAAGAAAGAAAGAAAGAAAGAAAGAAAGAAAGATGGGTGATGGCTGGATTGAAAGATGACAGATAGGGGGATGGAGGGATGCATGGATGGATGGATGGGTGATGGGTGGATGGATAAAGGGATGGCTGGCTGGCTAGATAATAGATAGGAGAATGATGGAAAGGAAGGAAGATGGATGATGGATGGAAAGATAGATGACAGATAGAAACAGGGATGAATGGATGGATGGATGGATGATGGGTAGATGGATAACGGCATGGATGGATGGCTAGCTAGATAATAGATAAGGGGATGGATGGGAAGAAAGGAAGGAAGAGAAAGAAGTAAAGAGGAAGAAAGAAAGGAAGGAAGAAAGAAGGAAAAATGGATAGGCGATGGATGGATAGAAAGACAGAGGGATGGATAGAAAGAGGGATGGATGGATGGATGATGGGTGGATGGATCAGTGGATGGCTGGCTGGCTAGATAATAGATAGGGGGGTGGGCGGGAAGGAAGGGAGGAAGGAGCAGGCTAACACATTCCTGTGTTTTTTTTCATGTTTCATGTTTTCATTTAAATTCTAGTTAGTTAACATATAGTGTAATGTTGGTTTCAGGAGTTGAATTCAGTGATTCATCACTTACAACAGATTCTTGTTATGTCGGGAGAGGACGTGCAGGTTTCTAACGAAGAGAGTTTCCTCACGGGACTGAGCTAAGCCCCGGGGATCTACACCTTCACCAAGCCCTCCCCATACACAGGTGACTCTCATCCTGTGGGTTTCTACCGGTCACGACAGAAGTCCCATAAAAGGGCCACATGCTTTGCAAACATCATCGATTTCTTGCAACAAAACAATGAGCCAGAAAAGGTCACTAACCCAATCTTGTATGAGTGTCTCGAGGCCCCGTCACCGAGTACCACAAACTCCACGGCTGTAAAATGCACCTTTATTGTCTTACAGCCCCCGGAAGTCCCAAGTCTGAACGGATCTCTTGACTGAAATCAACACGTTCTACGGCCACGTTCTTTCCAGAGGCTCTGAGGGAGATCCGTCCCCCGCTTCCCAGGTTCTGGACTTGCTGCATCCCCGGGCCGTGACCCCCTGTCCCTCCAACCTCCAATCCCATGTTGCATCTCTGCTTGCCTCCCTGTAGACCCTTATGACCCGGGACTCTGTCCCCACCTCCAAATCCTTAACTGAATCACCCCTCAGAATCCCATTTCCCCTGACGGGCACCGTAGTCCCGGGCTTCAGAGACTAGGATGTGGACACCGACAGGCGGTGTTCTGCCCAGCACAGAGTTCCTTCCTACTTTACCAGAGACACAGCGAACATCTTTGTGCACACGGCTCTTTCCTGTGGAGAAAGTGCTGGGTCACAGGGCACAAAGCCGGTTCCTCGTTGGGCGGGGTTGGTCCATCTAGAAATCACCGCTCCGCGGGGCGGGGCTGCCCCAGTGGACCTTCCAGGGAGGTAGGTGAGCACCCGTTTCCCCTGAGCCTCCAGTCTGGGCTGCTGTAGCCAGAGACCGCGTGCTGGGCAGCTCCAACCTCAGAGGAGGCTGGAACCCCGCCACGGAGGTGCGGGCAGACTCTTCGTGCTTTACAGACGGCTGCCTGTCTGGTGTGTCCTCACAAGGTGGAGGGAGAGAGGAAGGCTTGCTCTCTGTCACCGCCAATCCCGTCATGGCGACCCGATCCTAATGACGTCTTCTAAACCTGATTCCCTCCCAAAGATCCCACCTCCAACAACCATCACATTGGGGTTTAGAGTTTCAACATATGACTTTGGAGGTGGGGGCCACACAAATGTCCTTCTGCTCGCTGGGCTTTCCCTGTGTTTGCATTTCTCTTAGGATTCACTTGGTGACTGGCAGTTTTTTGTTTCCCTCTTGAGATATTTACTTTATTGATTTTTTAGAGTTCTTTATATATTAAGACAATTAATTGGTCCTTATATGACTTACAATGGATATTTTGCATATGTTGATGTTATGGTTTATTTTTTCCAACAATTAAAACTTTGTTTTTTAAAAAATTTTTTTTGAGAGAGAGAGAGAGTGCACACCTGTGCGTGTGCGCACACACATGTGCAAGCCAGAGGTGGACAGAGAGAGAGGGAGACACAGAATCTGAAGCAGGCTCCAGGCTCCGAGCTGTCAGCACAGAGCCTGACTTGGGGCTCGAACCCACCAACCGTGAGATCATGACCTGAGCTGAAGTCAGACACTTAACTGACTGAGCCACCCAGGTGCCCCAAGGAATGAAAACTTTGTTTTTGTTTTTATTTATTTTTTGGTTGGTTCATTATTTAAATAACCATGGCGCCTGCCTCTGATTCATTCGAAAGTAATGTCGCTGAGGCGGGAAACCGGGCTCTAACTGGATTTCACGTCAGGAGCTAAACTTTCCTGGATATTCTCGTGTCGTTTTCAGTGTTCAGGAAAGTGGTGCGTCTGTGCTAACAGGAGAGAGGGGGTCGGAACAAATCTACCTCCCACACCTGTTCGCTTCTCCTTCTGCCCCCTTCCCACTCATCCCACTAACGATGTGTCTGTCTGCCATTCCAGAGAAAGAGAGGGAGAGAGAGAGAGTGGGTGTCTTTGTATTTTGTACAGCAGTAACAGCATCGTCACATCTCCCATTTCAGAGGTCGCTTTTACACTTCAGCTCCCTGGGAATTCGGTTTCCATGGCAACCACCTGAGGCTGCTCCCATCACCCCCGGCTGAGAGCTCTGGAGGGATGCGGCGCTGGACAAAGGGACCCCGAAGTGGCCTGATGGGGGCCAGAGAAGCGACACTGACGTGGGTCCCCCGTCGCTGGCTCGGGCTTGTGTTCCATGCGTGCTGAGTCCTGTCTGGGACAAGCGCTTCACAGAAGGCCCAGTCGGAGCGAGTGCGGCCTGCAGGCTCCACGGTCACGGCTGCCCGGCGGCCTGGGAGTGCCGGGGCTGGACGTCGTCCCCTCCCCCTCGCTGATTTACTCCTTCATCCCGTCTGTCATACACAGACATCGCTCGACGTCCTCCTGTGGCCTCTGCACCCGTGTGCGTCCCCGGAGGCTGCTGCGAGCGGCCCCTACGCCCGGTAGCCGAAGGTGGAAGGGGCCCAGGGTCCATCCACGGACAGCCAGACACGCAAACTGATGCCCACGCGGCGGAGCATGAGCAGCCTTACCAGACACGCGTCACAACGCGGAATAGCCCTGAGGACATCTAATTCTGTGAGGGCCTTAGAGCTGTCGGATTCAGAGACAGAGAGCAGACGTGGGGGGGGGCCACGGACTGGGAGCGGGGGGCGGGGCCGTGGTGTTTGACGGATGCAGGTGGGGAAGGTTGTGCAACAATATGGATGCACTTACTGCCCCAGAGCTACCCTTGAAGGGGTTATGAGGGTACATTTTATTGATGTGTGTTTTACCACAATTAAATATTATTTTTTAATGTTTGTTTGTTTATTTATTTATTATTTTTGAGAGAGAGAGACCACACACGAGTTGGGGCAGGGGAGGGAGAAAAGGAGACTCAGAATCCGAAGCAGCTCCAGGCTCTGAGCTGTCAGCACAGAGCCGGAAGTGGGGCTCGAACCCACGAACTGCGAGATCATGACCTGAGCCGAAGTCAGATGCTTAACTGACTGAGCCGCCCAGGCGCCCCCACATAATTAACTTTTTTAAAAAGCGAGAAAGAGAGATTTGAATCCCCTTGATAGGCTGGGAAACAAGCCAGTTTCCCAGGCCACAAATGGGATGGGAGGAGGAGATGTGGAGAAGTAGGAGGGGAAAAACAGAAAGAAAAGGAAACAAAAATTACCAAAATCCTAACAAATAAAAAGATTACTAGTTTAAAGACGAAAACAAGCGATGGCTCACCCAGCAGCGACACTCTCAAGGGCGGCAAGGAAATGATTGTTAGCAGGACGCAGGGCAGGGGCGATCTCTGCAGGGGGTGGGTCTCCGGGCTGCCTCTCCTTCATTAACCCGGGAAGTAGCTCCAATCACATGTGACCTGTGCAAACGCGCTACAGGGGCCTGTTTTCTGGATTGTGTACCTCACCAGGAAAAATGCCGTGGAAAATTTTAGAAATTACTGAGCGATCCCTTGCTGTAAGAAAAGACACTCCCGTAACACCCAGAAGAAAATTAAAAACGTGAAAATTGCCTTGTTGGAAAGAGGTAGAGAGCTTCTGTTTTGCAGCGAGGTCAGAGAAGGTGCCGGCAGAGCCACGACTCCGGCTGCTGAGTCATTCCCCAAATTGTGTGAGTAACGGACCGGACCGGGGAGGTCAGCTCAGGTTGGGAATTTGCAAGTGAAAACGGCTCTTAGCCACGCTGCCGCCGAGATGTCTTTTCGAGCTGGATTTTGAGGACTTTTATCACTTAAATGACAGCCCCTGAGACACGAAGGCACAGTACAACAATTACTGGGCTGGAAAATGCTGCCACCTACAAAACCCAGGAAGGAGGTTGAAGGGAACAGTACACGGAGCTGCAAATTTGTACCTTATCAAATATTATATATTCTTTTCAATACACGTAATAGGCTCTCATTTATTTATTTTTAAATTAAAAACATTTTTTTAATATTTATGTTTTAGAGAGAGACAGAGTGTGAGCAGGGGAGGGACAGAGTGAGGGGGAGACATAGAACTGGAAGTGGGCTCCAGGCTCCATGCTGTCAGCACAGAGCCTGGCTCGGGGCTCGAACTCACAGACTGTGAGATTATGACCTAAGCCGAAGTCAGGGGCTTAACTGACTGAGCCACCCAGGTGCCCCGGCTTTCACTTATTTAAAAAGACGGTCCAGAATCGCAGCGATGGGCGCCACGTTCTGGATCTAAAATCTCGTTGTCCCGAGGGGATCGGATTATCTCGAAATGGAGTCAAGGAGCTTCAGGAGCAGCTGAGAGATGGACTGAGCAGAAGGCCGAGATCCAGACACATCCAGGAATCCCAGAGATGCCCCGGGCGTGGCCCCCCCCCCCCCCCCCGCACTGTCCAGGGACAAGGACACAGGAGGCCGTAGGCGAGCATCTCTCTGCACTGCTGTGCCCAGACCGAAGCCTCTGTAAGGATGCAGGTCTGATTCAAGTTTCCCCTCCGACCTTGAAGACCAGCTAACACCATTAACATTTCTGGGGGGGGGCCTAACAATGGAGGTTAAGACTAGTCACGCCCTACGTGAGGGTCCCGGGTCCACTCTGTAATTGGTTAAAGCTACTGTCAATGATGTGATGCTATAATGCCTAGACCCCTGTACCTGTGTCACAGTTTCCTGTAACTCCCCCTTCCCAAACTCATAAAAGGCCCTGCCCCGCCGTGTTTGGGGCTCGCTCCACGTGGATCCAGTGTGTTGTTGAAGTCTGTGAGCCCGAGTTCAGGCTGGCCGGGCCTACATTCGTAATAAAGCCCTTTGCTCTTGTGTGCGTGCTTCGGCCTCCCTGGCGGTCTCTGGTTTTGGGGGCGATGTTAAAATCTGGGTGCAACACCTTCACCAACAAGCCTATTCACAGCAGCCGAATTTGTGGCCATGAGACATTAGACACACCCTAACCGTGTGGCGCAGGTGATGAATCCAATGAACCGCTGTGCCGGGTGCGGTGGAATATTATACAGCCACAAAAAGGAACCGAATTTCTCTGCATCATTGTGGGGGGGGGAGGGGAAGTCAAACACAACCTTGACAAACAACATCATGTTTTGTGTTAAGAAGGGAAAAAATAGAAAACATCTGTTCTGCACGCACAGACTCTCCATAAGGATACACCAAAAATCTGGTGACTCTGGCGGCCTCAGAAGGGGGATCCGGTAGCTGGGGAATGGAGGATGGAGGGAAACTGTGCAATAATTATCCTTTTACGTCGTTCAGGTTTCCTATTATGTATTAACTCAATGTATTAACTAATCAAAAAATTAAGATTTTTTTAAAGAGTCAAACAATGCAAAATCCATTGGCTCTGTTTGCCCCGCAGGGTGGGGGCACTCACGGCGCCTGGCATAGAGCAGGAGACAGGTCAGTGACTCACAAATGGTGGGATGACTGTCGGTCCTCTTCCCCCCAAGGAGGGCGTCTGTAGGTCACCCTCTGGGCCGGGAGCTTCGGGATAATTTGCCTTGGGGCACAGTGGGTTAATTCTGACTTTATCACTGGAACCCCTTTGAGTTTGGGGGTTGCTTTTCCCCACCACACCGGAGTATTTTAGGGGTTTCTGATCCTTTACAGTCAAAAACTATCCTGCGATGAATTCCTCTGGGCCAGTGTCATTTTCTTGCTGTTGGGGCCGTCCCTTCAGGGCAGCTTTCCGGAAATGGCAGAGTTGGAAGGAAAGTGCGTGTGTTGTTTTGGTCTGGAGGACTGTACCACTTTGCATTCCCGCCAGATGAGAGAACCTGTTTGTGGGGCGCCCGGGCGGCTCGGTCGGTGGAGCACCCAACTCTTGATCTCGGCTCAGGTCATGATCTCACAGTTGTGGGATTGAGTCCCAAGTCGGGGGCTCCGCGCTGAGCAAGCCGCCCTGCTTGGGACTCTCTCTGCCCGCTGTCCCCCAACTCAAAACTAAGTAAATAAACTTAAAAAAAGAGAGAACCTTCTTCCTCATCACCTAGCCAACACATGAATATATTTATACGTTTGATTGTCTATCTATTTTTGTTTTGTCCATCGAGCTACATGTTCTAAAGGGTTTTTGGTCTGATGGGTGAGAACAGGAACCTCAGGATTGCTTCGATTTGCGTTTCTCTCATTGAGAGTTTGAACATTTTACATTCATTTTTATGTATTTTTTATTTGTTACTTTTATTTTCAATTTTAGTTCTGTTTATTTTTATATCATTTTCATACATTTTCCAGCAAACTATCATCCGTGTCTTTTCTCCATCATTCTTTCGGGTGGTTCTTTAAAGATTCTTTGTACATTAGGGTATCAACCATGTGACTATTTTATCCCAGGGAACAATGTTATTTTAAAAGGCGACATTAAAAAATGTAATTTAAGGGGCACCTGGGTGCTTCAGTCGGTTAAGGGACTGACTTGGGCTCAAGTCATGATCTCAGTTCA
The DNA here is from genome assembly GCA_004023785.1 of Mungos mungo. NCBI lineage: Eukaryota > Metazoa > Chordata > Mammalia > Carnivora > Herpestidae > Mungos > Mungos mungo. The sequence continues at coordinate 20,300 of PISW01007330.1, forward strand.
TGGGTTTGAGCCCCGTGTCGGGCTCTGTGCTGACAGCTCAGAGCCTGGAGCCTCCTTCTGATTCTGTGTGTCCCTCTCTCTCTGCCCCTCTGCTGCTCATGATCTGTCTCTCTCTGTCTTTCAAAAAGAAATCAATGTTTAAAATTTTTTAAAAAAATAAAAGCTGATTTTATCTTGTTATTTAATTTTTTTAAATTAAAAAAATATATATTTTTAAGTTTGCTTATTTATTTTGAGGGAGACTAAGCAAGCGGGGGAGGGGCAGAGAGAATCCCAGCAGGCTCCACGCTGTCAGTGCAGAGCCCGACGTGGGGCTCGAACTCATGAGCTGTGAGATCGTGACCTGAGCTGAAACCAAGAGTTGGCTGCTTGACCACCCGAGCCACCCAGGCGCCCCATTATCTCGTTATTTTAGAAGAAAATCCAGCTAGCGGGGCCTCAAAAGTTTGCGTGACAAGGTTCTCTCGCCTTGTCCCCAGTCCTTCCCTTCCCCGCCTCGCTGCCCTCGCAGTGGGGACAGCCTGAGCGCCCCCTGCGTCTACACCGGCCGGAGCCCCAGGGGAGGAGGGAGGCCACCCCGCAGGGACGCAGCGGGGCTCGGTGCTGAGTCTCCGGACAGCGCCCTCCGATGCGGAGATGGTCACTCCCGTGCGTCGGCTCAGCAGCCTCTTTACCGGTTAGCTCTTCGGCTCTGCGTCTAAGAAACGTGTGACCGCTCCGGTGTGGCGAAGACGGTCCCCTCGCGCTCCCTCCGGAAGGCTTCCTGCGTGCTGAGACACCCGGGCGGCCTGGGTCGGGCCCTGTCCAGGTTCTGGGTCTGGCACCGCCGCTGGGAAGACTGTTCCTGCTGAGTTTTCTTAGTGCCGTCCTCAAAATCCGCTGACCTCTCCACTCTGTCCCACCGGTCTGTTTCCCCATGGCGGACACCAGGCCATTCCGATGACTCTTACACAGGTTTAGATCTTGTCTGGAGAGCAGCCAGTGTGCACCCCCCACTTTGTTCTTTATTGTTTTTCTAAAGATTTTGGGGGGCCAATTTTAGATCTCCTATAATTCCATACAACTCTTAGAATCAATGTGTCCATGCCTACAAATAAATGGCACCGGGACTGTGACAACTTCAGGAGAATGACCGTTGTACCATTATCGAGTCTACGAATACCTTACATCTCTGTTTACTTCGGTCTCATTTAATTTCTCCCGGCGGGTTTCACGGTGTTTCAGAGTAGAGCTCTTTAATACCTTGTGTTCGGTTTACACGAGGAGTTGCATATTTGGGGATATTAATGTAAGCAGTGTTTTTAAAATTTCACTTTCTAATTGTTTTTTGATGACCACTGTCTAAATGTTGTTTACATTTTTTTCCACAACTTGAAACTTTAAATAAACTTATCATATTTATTGATCTTTTTTAGAAATTGTTTTTAATGTTTATTTAGTCCCGAGAGAGAGAGAGAGAAAGAGTCAGAGCCTGAGCAGGGGAGGGGCAGAGAGGGAGACACAGAATCTGAAGAGGCTCCAGGCTCGGAGCTGTCAGCCCAGAGCCCCACCTGGGGCTCGAACCCCGAGATCATGACCTGAGCCGAAGTCAGACGCGCAACTGACTGAGTCACCCGGGCGCCTCATTTATGGAGTTCCCCCCGGCCCTGTTGTAGTCGCTTGGGAAACCGTCCTGCACACATCGCGCAAGGGCCGACCTCTGGCCCGGCTCATAAAACAGGTCATCAGCTGTGCTCGCTGTCGACGATCCATCTGGAAGGAAATCACAAAAAGGCTCAACAGAAACAAGAAGAAACCTCTCTTCTCCCTCTGCCTCTCCGGCGGCAATTCCCAGAGACCACCTTCTTACGTCTCACCCCAGAGCCGAGTTTTACGTATATTTGTGCAAAATTATGACGCACACGTTGCCATGCATGATGATATTCCCCTATTCGCACAATATACAAAACGAGAGTCCGTGCCATTTGGCACGTGCCCTCTTCCTGGGACAAAGCGTCCCGGGCCGTGCGCCCCCCGCGTCCTCTGTGCGCCGCCGCGGGATGTCCCACGGCGCGACCGCATCAGGACTGACGCAAGCAGCTTCCCCGCGCTAGAAACGGAGTGGCTTCCACTGCCTTCTGGTTCCAGAAAAGCCACAGAAAGTCACCTCCTCTGCTACAGTGTTTGGCGCATGGTCGGGATCTCTCCTAGAAGTAGCATCAGGAAAGACCAGCACCGCGAGGGTCCTGGAAAGGCAGCCGTGAACCAGACGGGCAAGGGTCTCAGTGCCCGGGGCGGATGCTGTCACCGGACCGGCAGGAGGCCAGTCAGGACACCACGCGGGCCAACGAACATACGTCCAGACACTGATGGCTGCGACCGGAGTCTGGAAACGAGGCGGAGGGAAAGAGCAGCGTGGACGGGGAGCGGGAGGCGACCCGAGCCAGGGACGTCCTGACGCCACGGGTCTCCCGCGGCTTTAGGCGCCTCTACTCCCGCCGGAGAGATTCTGAAAGGGTGGCCTCTCGGGGAAATATTGAAAACCTTTAAAATATTGCTTCCATTCTGCCACAGTAGAGGATTTGCCCCCCTTCTTTATGTCACACATGCACATAGCAGTATTGTTTGACTTTTATGTGAACATTTTAAAAGGAACGCTGTACTTGCTCAGAGTAGTTTTGTGATGAAAATTAACCGAGAGGGGCCCAGAGGGCTGTCTCCAGGCGCGCACGTTGCGGTGAAGGGGACAGCGGAAGCCCGGATGTCAGCACTCGGGAGGGAGACGGGAGCCAGGACGGCCAGCCCACGAGGGAAGACCCACAGCTTTCTGAACGCACACGTGACAGCCACCGGGCGCTTTGCGGCTCCACCTGGAGCCCAGCCCCGGCGAAGACGGTGGAGAGTCCAGGGCGGCGGGGCCGAGGGGGGCCAATGAGTTACTGCGACAGAAAAGCCTCCTGCTTTTGTTAAGAGGTAGCTGAAGTGAGATTCCTTCCTAGTCAAGAGACGTCCCCCAAATGTTTATCTCCTAAGAGGAGGGGCCCCATCAGAAGCAAGAGAAAATTGTCCATTTTGTTGGCTAGTGAGACACGTGGGCTGAAGGCAGGGGCCAAGGAGGGAGGCAGGGGCGCGGCCTAAGGACTGCTGTGTGCGTGCAGGATCCCAGGAGGGAAGATGCTCCCGGGGCCACGCAGGTCACCTGGAGAGAGATGTACCTGAGCTGGCCCAGGGTTGCCATGGAAACAGCCCTCACTGGCGGATTTCAGTGAGACACAGATGACCCGGATCACAGAGCTTCCAAATAAGAAAGAATTTTTGGGCTGAAATCCCTTCCAGAGTACGACATTGCCCCAGGTCAAGCGTGTGCACAGGGGACCTTGACCCACGCTGTGACATGAAATGCTCCCCAAATTCACCATTAATGCCTGTTGGGGGTCCCAGACCGTCCAGCGTACCCACTATTTTTTCACTGACAGGAAAACCAGCTGGGTTTCTCAGAGACGGCACAAGACTCTCTGCCTTTCACCAGAAGGTGGTTGAAAAAGAAAGAAAGAAAGGTGTCTGAATCCATTATGATCGTTTTTCCGGTTGTTTCCATGGGTCCCACTGGCTGTAACGACTCCCGGATTTTTCCGAGGCTGAAGATCTGCCCTTTCATTTTTAACGCAACAGCTTGGAATCCTGATGCTTGCAGACGAGAACGGCCAGCACATAATCAGTGATCCCGAAATGTTCTTCGCTATGGTTTCCTGAAAAAATATCCCACCCTTCCATGAAAAGTATAGAACAATGGGGATATTTCATCTTTCACAGATACACACACAGCAACAAAATCATCCGTTTGCTTTTTCATAACCCTGCGGCACGAGTCGGGAAGGTAACGGAAATGAAATATCAAGATATGTTCCTAACTCCCCACTTCTTCCAAAATGTGGCCTCCCCCTTGTCCCCGCCAGAGGAAGTTCTGTAGCCCCCACCACCCTTAAAACAGAATCTTCTCTTTGTTACAGGAACATGGGGGGTCTCGGGGGTTTTGCTGGGTGATCACACCATCTGACAGCCCTTGAGAAAGGCTCACCATCAGCCTTGACTTAGGCGGGTCCCTCCCTGCCCTCGTGCCCGCCTGGAACATACATATTATTATCTTTTAATTAATTCACTAATTTAAAAAGTATTTATTTTTTAAATGTTTATTTTTGAGAGACAGAAAGAACACGAGCAGAGGAGGGGCAGAGAGCAAGGGAGACACAGAATCCGAAGCAGGCTCCAGGCTCTGAGCTGTCAGCACAGAGCCTGATGTGGGGCTCGAACCCACAGACTGTGAGATCATGACCCGAGCTGAAGCTGAACACTGAACCGACGGAGCCCCCCAGGTGCCCAGAGCTCCCTGAGGTGCCGCAGAAGACGCACTGGGAACACCCAGGCTCAAAGGCCTTGCTCCCGACCCCCACCCCCACCCCGGGGGTTTCCCCAGGGTCCTGAGCCACAGGCAGGGGGAGGCAGGAGCTATCTGCGGTTCGGCAGCTCCAGGCAGAGGGCCTGTCCGGGGCCCAGCTGCAGCTGTCAGCCCGGGGACCCGGAGGCCAGCTTTCCCCTGACTTCCTGGGGCGACCGTCCTTCCCCCTCTGGATCCCCGGCTGCCAGCCTGGAGGGGGCGCCTCCCACGCGGCCCTGCTGCAGCAGACCTGCGTACTCGGCGTGGGGTTTTTCACCCTCGGCCCTGCGGACACGTGAAACCGGACCCTTCTCTGCTGGGGGCGGGGATGGGGGTGTGGGGAACGCCCAGGGCCCTGCGGCGTCCCTGGCGTCCCCCCAGCTCGCTCTTGGGAGCCCAGCCTCCCTCCCCAGTTGTGACAACAGAAAGCACCCCAGATGTCACCCGGGTCTCCCGGTGGGGGCAGACCACCCTGGGTCGGGAAACGTGGCCAGAGCGCACAAAAAGAAGCGATGATACAAATTTAACTTCTATTACTTTCTTTCTTTTTTAAACATAAATTCTTAAGTTTATTTATTTTCAGAGTGAGAGAGAGGAGCAGGGAGGGGCAGAGAGAGAGGGAGAGAGGGAGACAGAATCTCCGGCAGGCTGCGTGCCTCATGAACTCATGAGACTCATGAACCATGAGATCATGACCTGGGCCGAATCAAGAGTGAGACACTTAACTGACGGAGCCCCCCAGGCGCCCCAACTATATTACTTCTCAATCTCACCTGGGTCCCTGCCGGGACCTAGCACCCAGGCGTGGGGTGCGTGCAGCGGAACGCTCAGTGAAGACCCCTGTGAGGCTGTTCCCTGCAGAGGGAACAGCAGGTGCAAAGCAAACATGCATCACCTTTGCCAGAATGCGGGAAGGCAAGAGGCACCTGGACAGAGCGTGGGAGGAAGCGGATGGCAGGGGGCTGAAAACAGGGGTGGCCAGGGGCTTCCCAATGGGGCCCTGTGCTGGGGGGTTAATGCTCTGACGTCACCATCATGAGAATCTTCATTTTGTCTTTGAGTTTTGGTTTGGAAGTGGAGTCCAGCAGTGCGGGGCATCTGGCTGGGGCATCACCTCCAGGGTGGGACAGGATCTGGGCCACTGCTCCCCGCCCCCAACCCTTGCTGCCCTCTGCCCTCTGGCCGTCAGAGTGCCATCAGGCCAGAAGGTGGGGCCCCATGCCCGCCCTGCAGGAGGAGGGTGTTCACTGTGGGAATGATCAGTAAACAGCAAAGCGATGCAATTTAAAACCTTGTACTTGCTCTCAGGGGGCAAGGGGGTGCTAGGGGAGTGGGGGGAGGCAGCCCTCCGAGGCTGGCGCCCGCGGCCAGGCAGTACGTGGTGCAGGCTGGGGCCCGGGGGTGCCAGAGGAGCGGGGACGGAGCCAGCAGCGGAAATAAATGGTCAAGAAGACCCAGAAGCCAGGGGCCGTTCTTGTGCCTGAGGGGAAGCAGATGTGGACTTTGACCGTGGCCCCCTGACCTCCGGCCACACACTGGACGCCAGCCAGAGGCCCCGCTGCAGACACGCCTCCGAGCCCCGTCCAGAGCTCTGGAGGAGCCCGTCTCTTAGCCACGTCTGCGCAGTCACCGCCAGGGGTCTGGCGGCTGTCCGTCCCGGTGTCCTGACGGACAAGCGCATCTGAGCAGCTCTCCAAGCCAGGCAGATACTAACTGGTGCATAGCATGTGTACCCCAAGGTGCCCCCCTCCATGAGGGGGCTCCCGCTGCAGCTGCTTGGCACTTCTGCTCTGGGTACCCGTAAATGCACACTGCCTGACACGCGGAAGGTTCCAGCCCCAGGAGCTCTGAATCAGCGGAGAATCTTGGTGGAAGACAGTTGTGGGCAGAGGGAGCAGGGAGTGCAAAGGGCCTGGGGCAGGGGCAAGCCTGCCGGTTCCAGAATCACAGGAAGCGGGGCACTGGGGCAGGAGGTGAAGCTGGGGAGGCTGTGGCTGCCGGATGAGTCAAGGCCTGGGTCTGCGGGGAGATTTAGTTCAAGAGCAGAAGGGAACTCCCGGATCTCCTGTGGGTTTCGTGGTTTATTTCTGACTGGCTCTGAAGTGAGGGCACAGAGCCCGTGAGCTCTGTGCCAGCGGGGGCACTTAGCTGCACAGCGGCGCCGCACGGCCGTCCTGTCCTCCCAGCCGCGGGAGCACCGAGCGTCCCCAAGGCTCTCAGGCTCTTCTTTTTAAAATTAAAGCACAGTAAGCACAAAGTACCTCTCTTGAGAGTGCAGCTCTGAGTTTTGACCCAGCCAGGGGCTCGGGGGCCGGGGGCGCCGCCGGGACGCGGGACAGCTTCCTCTCTAAACAACACTCCCATGGGGGCGCCTGGTTAGGCGTCTGACTTCGGCTCTGAGACCATCGCCTGAGCCGAAACCAAGAGTTGGACGCTCAACCCACCGAGGCCCCAGGCGCCCCGCTGCCGTCCATTGTCAAATTCGGCATCGTCCCAGGCAGAAGCGGGGGCTCCCTGCGTCCCGTCCCCGACTCCTGGGAACCACCGATCCGCGTGCGGCCTCCGCGGACCCGGCCGCTCCGGAGACACGGGAGAGCCCGGTGAGCCGACTCGCGCCGTCCGGCCTGCCCGTTCACGCAGCCTGACGCTCCCACGCGCCCTGCGTCGGAACCGCACTCCTTCCCACGCCGGATAGCGTCCCGCTGTCTCCCTGGGTCAGGGTTCGTGTGTCACCTGCTGACGGACAGTCCCAGTCAGGTCACCGCCCCTCTGGCCCCATTACCCCTGCCCCCTCCCCTGGTCAGTGCTCTGAACGCGACGTGCGGGCGTGGGCTCGAGTCCCAGCTTTCGGTCTCGGGTTCCCCGTGAGGAGACCCCAGATTCTGACAGGTCTGAGCCGCTCCTCCCTGCTTCCCCCACGTGTCACACGTGCGGGGCACGTGGTCGGAGACCCGGTCGGGCTGGGAGCTTGGGGTCGGCATTACAGGCCATCCGAGCCAGCAGGGGGTCACGGGGGGCCTCTCCTGGGCGGTGCTTCGGGGCGTCGTGTGCAGGAAGGTGACGGCAGGGAGCAGGTGGGGCGTGGCCCTGGGGACGGGCAGGACAAGGGCTGTGTGCTGGCAGCAGGGGGATGAGGTCTCAGAAACAGCAGGTGCCCGATTGCGTATTTTGTCATTAGCAATCTCTAACGCTGACGAGCAGGGGCGAGGGAGGGAGGGAAGTGTCTCTTCCTTCCCTACCGCAGGCTCCCAGGGGCGAGGGCGGTGGGATCAGGGCCCAGCACGCGGCAGGCCCTTCCCAGACGCTGACTTCACGCCTGCACCCCCAAAGGACGACGCTGAGAAACCTCCACCGCGCGACGTTCTCAGAACACAGAGAATTCGCCCCACTTCCGGGGCAGAAAAGTGTAAGGTCCCCCATCTCTGTACGAGTATAGAAATATCTTCATCTCTATTTATCAGAAGAATCCTGCCGGTGAAGTCAGATGGCGGCTAGACTTGTTTCTCCGAGCAGCGCCGTAATCCAGGATTATCCACTTCTGAGGGTTTTCCAGGCATGTCTGAGTCCCCCCAGCATCACTCTGGGTGTTGTTATTCTCCTCGACTAAGGACTAAACTCAGGGCTCAGGGAGCTTAGGACACATCTGGACTGGACACAGCCGGCCGGCCGCGGGGGGATGTTCAGAGACCGTTTTCCAGGAAGGGGCGTCACAGCAAATCCAGGCGCCCAGGAGGAGACGCACGCACTCGGGAATCAGGAAACGGTTTATTGCACAACGGTGCGGGCCCAGCAGACTCACCTCCAAAGTCTGAGCCCCGACCCTTGGCATCGGCCTCCTTTTATGGCCCGCATGGCAGGGGGTAGAGAGACAAAAGAAACAGGGGAGGGGGCTGGCAGTGGTGCTGTCCAGGCAGTTGGCGGACACAGGAGGCCAACAAGATTACAGAAGCCAAAAGTACGCAAGGGGGGGTGTCTAGCCTTGGACATCTGGCTGGCCTCTTTCATCTTGTTTTTAGCTTTTTTCCCCAGGAGGAACAGCAGTGCAAAGGCCCCGGGGCAGATGTATTTTGTCCTCCGCAAGGAGCAGGATAAGGGCAGTAACGGGAGAGGAGTGACAGCAGGGAATCAAGGCAGGATGTGGACAGGCTGTCAGTAGGCGCCTAATGAGGCTTTTCATTCTGCTCTAGCATTTATGAAGGGCCTACTAGGTGCTGTCCCTGGTTTTAGGTCTCCCTACCCCCACTTTCCTCTCCTCTACCCCAGCTGTAGTCTCTAAAGTGACCCCTGAGCCCACCGGGTCCCCACAGCTAGTGATCCCCTCCGTGGGGGATGGGGGCGGGACCGACTTCGGACCAGCCACCCTCGGGGAAGAGTGACTCTCCGCATCAGCGGGTCACACGGAACTTGCTGCAGCCGCGGCTGACGGGGCCCAAACCTGAGTCTCCTCTGAGCACCTTTCTCATCTGCGCTCAGGTCAGAACTGGGCCTGGAGGCCCCCCGTGTGCCCGAAGCTGTCTAGGCTCACGGAGTACAATGAGACCCCAAAGGGCCCCGCCTGTGTCCCCTCTAGGAGTCGGGACTGCGGACCTTGAGAGAGACCGCTTCGCCTCATTCACTCATTCAAGCCCTCGTTCATGTCCAGACAGTGGGATATCATGAGGCGAAGAAGAAGTGAGCTCTCGAGCCAGAAAAGAGCTGAGGAAACTTCCCCAGCACATTACCAAAATGGAGCTGGTCAGGGGAGACTACAGGCCGCCAGGCCACCACAGTGGGACTGCAGCTGAGGGTGTCCGGGAGAGGCGTGGCTCGGAGGCGGTACCGGGATGAGTGGTTCCGGGTTGGGGAGGAGGAACACACAGGAGGAGCACCGAGGACGCGTAGGGCGGGGTATTCTCTCCGTGAGGCCGTAACGGTGGACTAGAGTCTGCTGTACGTTTGCCTAAATTCACAGAATGCGTGACACCAAGAGAGCATGTAATGGGGTTCTGGGGTGATGGTGGGCGGTTGGGAGCTGGCAGCTGAGGAAGAATTCTTGAAGATGTCTTCGGTGCAAAAGTGATCTTATTAAAGCACGGGGACAGGACCCATGGGCAGGAAGAGCTGCCCTGGCGTCCTGATGGGTAAATCATTACATGCCCTCAGGTTGGGAGGGGGTCAGGGATAGAGTAAATGTCTAAGGAATTTTGGAAGCAAGGTTTCCAGGACCTGAGGGGCTCCCCGTTGCTAGGGAAACACCATTTATCGCCGTTTAGTAAACCTGCAGTCATGAGGCCCTTCGGATGCGTATCAGGGGCCATAATCCTGGAGGCTGATCACCGGCATGTAACTCGGGGGAGCGGAGAGAAAAGAAGTTTCCAGAGAACTTTCTTATGTTAATGTCGACTTGCAGGATCCTGGGGCGCCGGCGTCTTCGTTGGTTAGGAGGCCAACTCTTGACTTCGGCTCAGGTCATGATCTCACGTGGGGCTCTGTGCTGACCGCACGGAGCCTGCTTGGGCTTCCGTCCCTCTCCCCCTTCCCTCCTCTCTCTTCCTCTCTCAGAATAAATGGATAAGCTTTAAAAATAAAATTAAATAAATAAGTAGGCTTACAGGCTCCTGTGGGGCCTGGGCGGAATGTCAGATAATGTGAAGCCAAGCTCCCCTTGTGCCCCCGGCAAAGCATCATCATGGAGGCAGCCGAGCTCCTAGAAGGAGGCCACGCTGCTGGTCTCAGGGACTTGTCAACGGGCGTAGACAGTAAGGGAATCTAATACTTTATTTGCCTCGGTTTCCCTCATCACCATGGCAACCACTTAAGCTCCTTGCATCTTGCCCAGTGGCACCAGGGCTCCAGGAAATGGGTCGACACGTTTCCGGAGACCAGGCTCTGGGGAAGATTGCCTCTTCCCTGCGTTCACCAAGTTCTCTGCAAACTGACGCAGACTCGTGTCCTGCATGACTGTGATCTCTATCTGTCAACCATCTGCTTTCTTTCCTTTCCCCAGGTCTTGGGCAGCCAGGAGCTTCCGAGGGATGTCACATGGACCCCCAGGGGTGGTGGGAGGTGCTGTTAGCCCAGCGTGGCCCTCGGTCCGCCCCACGCTCCGTCATCTAACCCACAGCCGCGCAGACCCCTGGTGGTGACTGCACAGACATGGCGGAGAGACGGGCTCCTCCAGAGCTCTGGACGGGGCTCAGAAGCCGTGTCTCAGAAGCCGTGTCTGCGGCAGGGCCTCCGGCTGGCATCCAGTGTGTGGCTGGGGGTCAGGGGGCCACGGTCAAAGTCTTTTGCATCCGCTGTTCCCTCTGCTGGGAACTGCCGCACCAGGGTCTTCACTGCCTGCCTCCTGTTGAGCTCAGCTACAGGCCGATCCGGGGCTGGGGTTCCCCCTCTGTCACCCGGGGCAGGGGTGGCATGGAGGTCCGGCCTACACTCGGACCTACTTTCGGTCCTGGTACACGACTTGCTGCAGAGAAGCCTGAACCCACCGGGCACCCCAGGATCCAAGACTCGGGCTATAAACACCTGTCAGGAATCGCCTAGGAAGATGATGCAATCCCTGCGCGTTAGGGAGGCGGACATGGACTTGCCAGCTGCAGCTGAGGCTGGGACCCGGGTCCCCAAGGGCTCTCGGCACCCCCTCCAGCCCCTGCTCCCGGGCTGCGCAACGGTTTCCATGACAACAGCCTGAGTCCCGGGGAGCTGGGTGGGAGCCGAGGGGTGGGTGTCAGCCCGAGCCCTCGGGGCGCTGTGGGTGGGGACTCGCATTACGTGACATCACATCACGTCGCATCATGTCACATCACGTCGCCCGTGCGTCCCTGGCGCGGTCCCTGCAGAGAAAGCGGCGGTCAGAGTCTCCCCCGCGCGGCTCCGAATCGCCAGTCGGTGCTAAGCAGCAGTGAGCGACGCGGCCGCGTTCTCACCTCACGTTTGCTTGGGGCGCCACAAATAGACGGCTGGACGGATCCACACATCCACGGGGGGTCAGTGAGCCTCTTTCGGCTTCACCTGCTCTGTTCTAGAATCTGCAAAATAGAACCCTGAGACGTAGGCCCAGTTTCTGACCTCTGAGAGACCCTTCCTTCCCTCCTTCTGCCCCACACCTGTGTTCGTTCTGCAAGTGTTTGTCGAGGCCCTACTGTGGGTCAGCATGGGGTTAAGTGCGATGAAGGAAGTAGACACCAAGACAACCCTCCTCCTCATGCGTCTTTCATCTAAGTGAGGACATCGGTCAACCAAAATCACCAAGGTCCCTGGTGCTGATGAGTGCTATAAAGTGCAAGCAGGGTGGAGAGAGGGACAGAGACAGAGAAAGCTCCTCTAGATCAGCTGGTCAAGGAGGTCTCCCTGGAGGTGGTGGTATTTGAGCAGGCCTGAAGGGAGGGCACAGACCTTTGGATCATTAGGTAAGTGGCCATTCTGGGCAGAGAGAACAGCACCTGGAAATATCTGAAGGTGGGGCGTGTTTGCCCTGTGGAGACGGACAAGGAAGCCAGGGCATCTGATGAAGAGTGCGCAAGGAAGGGAGGCGGCCGGGGTGAGTCCAGGGCCGGGGCTGGGGAGACACACACAGAGCCTCTGCCCCTGGTGAATAAGTTCATACCTCAATTTATCACGGAGACATTCACAACTGTTTTTTCCTAGAGATACGTTTCTTTGTTGGATGGATGGATGGATGGAGGTTAGATGGACCCATAAGTGGATGGTTGGATAGACTGATGGATGGTTAATGGTTGAATATAAGGGCTGATGAGTGGGGAATAGATGGATGTTTACATGAATGAATGGTTGGTCGGTGGAAGCTTCTCCAAGGGTCAGTTCTGAATTCGAGACTTTCCCCCTGGTTTTCTGTCTGCACCACTCCCCTGTGGAGATCGTGACTCATGACCTCGGGGCAGAGTCTACGGCAGCGGTGAACGAATAAGAATGTTGCCAGACAGCCTCCTCTCTGCACGCAGCCCTTAGACGTGTGCCAAGCGTCAGCAAAGCCTGAGATTATGGGTCCAGGCTCTGACATACGAATCTGACATTTGTCACGTACTAGCTGTGTGACTCTCCACAACTTACTGACTTCTGTGTCTCCCCCTCCCCCAATGTCCTTATGTGTAAAACTGGGGTAGTGTTAGAACATGCCTCAAGTGAGCCTTGAGGAAGGGAGAATTGAGAGGGCTGAACGGCAGGGAGTAAGTGCTGTAACATCGTTTCCTGAGCCGAGTGAATGCTTTCTCTCTATGATGACTGAACGCATCCGGCCCTGGGGACTGCGGGACTAGCGCACCAGGCACACGGTGGAGACGCCCCACAGGGCATCACAGGTACCGCTAGAAATCCATCCCCAACGTGCACTGTGGCTGAAGCTGGGGAGCTAGGGGCAGGGCCACTGGGAAAACACTGCTCAAAAAGCTACAAATAGAATCACCATACGACCCAGTAATGTCACTTCCGGGTAGATGCCCCAAAGCACTGAAAGCAGGGTCCCAAAATGATATTTGCACGTCCACATCCATGTCCACAGCAGCACGTACTGAAAAAGCGGAAGCAACCTAAGTGTCCACTGAGAACAGAATGTGGTCTGTACACATGATGGAATAGTATTCAGCCCAAAAAAGGAAGGCCAGCCCGACACAGGCCACAGTGTGAAAGACCTGGAGGACACTGTGCTCAGTGAGACACAGCAGGCACAGGACGCACACTGTGTGAGTCCACCGCTCTGAGGTCCCTGGAGGAGTCAAATTCAGGGAGACAGAGAGCAGAGGGGGGGCGCCAGGGGAGGGGGGGGACAGGGTCTACTGAGGACAGAGGTTCAGTTCTGCCGGGATGGATGGCGGACCGCTGCCCAGCAGTGTGGATGTCTTTAGGACCGCTGAGCTGTACGCTTAAAAATGACCACCAAGTATGCGTGTTTTCCCACAATAAAGAAAACTGGGGGGGGGGACCCTAGTGGGGCTGGTGGAATGGGCAGTGGACTCATCCAGGGTAGGCACCTTATGCCCAAGGAGTGTGAACAAGAGAGGGTGGGGGCATGGGGTAGAGAGTGCTCCCATGGGAGTGAGGGGAGGGAAGGATCCAGAACTCTGGGTGGCCAAAGTAGGAGGAGGTCTGAAGGGTGGTGGGAACAGACAGAGCCCTGGCCCCGACCCACAGTCTCAAGGCAGAGCCTGGAAGTTTCCCCCTCCGCAGCCCTCTCTGCGACTCTCCAGCCCCTCGATTCCCACGCAGGCTGCAGTTTCCATGGCAACAGGCCGACCACTTGCGCAGGAGGGGAGGGGTGGGGAGGGCCTGCTGAGCGCCTGCAGAGTCTGCAGCAGAAGCCGGAGTGAAATGCGTCACCAGTCACCATCCCAGCGCCCCTGCAGAAGGGGAGGGCTGGCGTCACGGCCCTGTGGTCGTGGGCAGAATTCCTGCTGATCTAAACACCAGTGTTTCGTGTTCCCGGAATATCGACTGATCAGAAATACTGAACGAGCTTCCCCCCTTCCCCTGCCCCCCAACAAGGGGGAATGGGGGATAAAATGATGAGCACAAAGGAAATGCATGGCTGGCTCCCTGGGGCTCAGAGACACTGGGACAGGAGGCTCATTCACCATCTGCATCTTCCAACAACATTGCGGAGGGCACCCAGAGGGCACCCAGAGGGTGGTGGTCACAGGGAGAGCAAGGGGTCCAAGCCCTGGTTCCCCAGAACCCGTATTCTAGTTGGGGGGGGTCATACATTGAACATAAAGTTGAGATGTCAGGTGGCGGTCAGTGCTTGGAGGGACAGTAAGTCAGGTTCAAAAGGTACAGAGAGTGACATTTGAGAGAGGGTGGTCAAGGAGGGCTTCTTGGAGGTGGTGATGTTTGAACCCGACTGGAGGGAGGAAGGGAGCAAGTCACTGGAAAGCCCTGAGGCTGGTCGCCTGCCCCGCTTGGGGACCAGCGGGGAGACCGTGGGTGGAGACTGGGAGCCCGAACATTCGGGTCAAGGTGGCTGACCACCTAGCACGGGTTTGACAAGTAGGGTGCTTGCTATACCCCAGAGGCCCACCGTTTCCGAGCCAGAGCTGCCTCTGGGCTCCAGCGTGAGCAAGCAGAGAGAGGAGCCCCATAGGACAGCTGGGGGCGGGTCAAGTCGCGTCCCCACCGCGCGGGTCCACGTCAGCAGCAAAAACTTGGACACCGGCACCATAATCCGGGAAGGACGCGTGTGGAGTCTTGCCCTTGTTTTTGGTGTGATTTATTCCATTTTAAGAGTATGTGATTTAATGCTTCCTGAAGACTGTGCTTGATGATCTCGCAAAGCTCCTGAAGAGTTACCAGTCAGCCCAGGGTGACCGCAGGTCTCTGCGGCTCTGCCTGAATTCTGCGGGTGGCCCTGGGCGGGGGTCTCACACGCGGTCCCCGTCACACCGATCTCAGGTTCTAGAGGAGGATGTTGGCTCCCCTAGGACCTCAGTCCATGCCGAGCAGCTCCTAGTAACCAGAGACCCAGCCTGGGCCAGCTGGGGGCCACCTGCCGACCGAGAGGGGCCTTAGTGCCGGGGAGGTCCGGTCCCCAGTCCTACACGCAGGGGGCTGGGCAGCTGGGGAGGGTCCGGGGTGGAACGGAGGGGCTGCAGGAGGGGAGGAAGGGCAGTCTCGAGGTTTGGGCAGGGCCTCCGGAAGCATGCGTGGATGGGCACACTCGTGTCCTGAGTGCTTTCTGACACGACGTGGTCACAGGGTGACTGCATCCCGCACTGGAGGAGGGTGGGAGAGGCCAGCTCGCGTGGAAGGCCTGCCACGGGCCCTGCCTGTTACCATTTCATTCTCCCTCCTCTTCCTGACTCGTAACAATCTGCACAAGTGTAACGCGTGCCAGCTGGTGGGCTTGGGGGGTGGGTACACGCACGTGAAGCCATCTCCCCCCACCCGGCTCCCTTCCTCCTGCCCCGCTGTCACTGCTGTTATCGTTGTCGCTGTTGTTATGTGCACACGTGTGCGGTTCGCCGCAGTCTGGTTCCCTAGAGGCGGCCCGTGTTCCGTGTTCTCCCAGCTCGTCCACCGGCCCCGCCCAGGCTTCCAGAAGCTTCCTCTCCAGCCTCCCAGAACGTGCTCCCCCTGCTGCTGCAAGAAGCATCCGCGCCCTCTTAAACAGCTGCCTGGCGCCTGGTCAAGGTTGAAACTGCTCCGTTCTGAGATGTTCTAGTGGTTCGGCCAGGACACGTGCAGGGGCAGAGAGGACGTGCGGACCCCATCTCACCGCGCCTGGGCCCCCGGAGCCCCGCTGAGCGGTCTGCCGCCTCAGCTCAGGGGCCCTCTGGGCGGGAGACCCCGGAGAGAGGTGCATGTCCTCGTTCAAGGGCATCGATTAACTGCCCTCTGGTGCCCGGCTGGGGATTAAACCCCGATTCTGGAAAAGTCCAATCTTGAGCTCCCTCAGCATTCCCAGGTCCCCTCCTTCCTCATCCTGCTGTGGTTTCCATGGCGACAGCCTGAGCGCCCCCCTCCGCTAGGGTCCATCCGGGCGGGAGCTCCTGGGCAGAGGCCAGAGCAGAGTCAGGGTCTGGGGAGAGGCCCAGAGACGGAGGCCTCGGCTGGGTGCCCACTCCCTGTTGGGGGGCCCCAGAAGCACCCCCTTGAGCAGAGATCTGCAGAAGGTGGAGGTCAGAAACGATACTCCTCTCCCAGGGCCCGGGGCCCCAGCTCTGCCCATCCTCCCCACGCACACACGGCTGGACCCCCTCCAGGACCCCCTCCAGGTCTGAACAACCCTGTGACCATCACAGGCCGGTCCGCTCCACCCTGGTTATGGGCTGAATTGTGTCCACCCGCAGCCCACCCAACACACCAGAAAGAGGCTGGATTAGCAGATGGGACGTTTAAAGAGGGGAATACGTTGAGACAGGGTCATATGGGCGGGAACGAGTCCAGAAGAGGCGATGGGGACGCGGACCCACACGCAGGGAAGGCGGTGTCCAGAGGGGCCTCGGGAGAAACCAGCCTGGGCGGCACCTGACGCGGCGCCGCCAGACCCCGGGGCTCGGGGAGAACGCACCCGGGCCGCCGTGACTGTCCGGGCCGCCCTGGGAATCCACACAGCCCTTGTACCTGTCTGATGGCCGAGATCTTCGTCAAAAAAAAAAATTTTTTTTTTTTTAAATTCACGCACCCGATCCGTGTTCAGGGTGCCCGCTCTGGTCCGCGATCTCTCCAGCCCATCCCGCCACACTCCCCAGTGAACCTGGCTCTCCGCGGACACTGGCTTCTCGCTGCCCCCGAGAACTCGGCCCCTGCTGTTTCCCTCCCTCCCTCGCTCTGTCTGGAGTTCCCACTGGAATTCCAGAATGTCAGCTGGAGAAACCCACACCCCCTCCAACCCTCTTAGCTTAAAGTAGCCTCTCTGGACAATGTCACCTCTCCGCGGCGTGAACTGTTAGAAATTACCCTTCTCCTTGCTTCTCTGCGGATCGCCTTCCGGCTGCTGGAGTGTAAACCCCGTGAAAGTGGGGACTTTCCCCTGCCTTGTCCCCGCTGTGTCTCTGGGGCTTAACACAGTGACTGTCAGCGGAAGAAATGAGTGAAGAATGAATGAGTGAGCGGAGTGCAGCGCTTCCCGCACCCGGCAAGGCCCCCGGCTGACACGGCGGTCCTGGGGGCTCCCTGAAGGGGAAGTTCAGGGGTGTGTCTAAGCGGGAAGACTCAGGCCAGCCCCTCCTCTCTCCCTCCCTGCAGTGCACTCTCACGGGGGCGCGGGGAGAGGGTCCACTTTCTGCTCCTGGGGGGCGGGGGGGCTCCTGGAGGTCTACACGGGAGCGCAGGGCCATGGGTTTCCGCCTAGGAGGCCCTGAGCCTCGTCAGGGGCTTGTGGTCTGTAGGAGACTCGTCTGTAAAGAGAGGGTGTGGCATTTTTAGTCAGAAAAGAAAATAACGGGCCTCACTTTCTAAGGGAACTTTTTTCCCCGAATCTTTAAGAACTGCTCATCGAAGCACATCTTGAGGCAAAGCAACCTCCACACTAATTCACCGAATCCATCGGGCCCCGCGAATCTTAACGCGTCCAACTGAAAACAAGCAAACACGGTTTTTCCTGAGTGCTTCCAGCTGTGACATGTCAGGGTCTACAATTTAGTTTCCAGATGTGCTGTTATAGTTAATAAACTCCAAACCTTAAAATGTAAACCTTGAAATATTGCACTGCGTTTATTTAAAAAAAAAAAAAGGTCTTCTGCCGCTCTCTGACATTTCAGGAAGGGGATACACGTCCTGCGTTACCCTGAAGCTGAAAGTTCTTGCTCAGGTTGTCTGGGGTTTGAAAACGAGCAGCGCTATGCCGCTTCCTATTTCGGGTCACATGTAACACTAGTGTCCGCGTGTTGGAAGTGCTGCGCTTCATATTTGTGTTTATCTAGGTGTAATGATAACTTCTACCGTGAATGTGCAAGGCGCCTCGGAACAGATTATTTCCTAAATGACTCGCATTCAATTCATAGCCGAGATTCCTTGGGGTTTTTTGTTTGTTTGTTTTAACGAGCTCTTTACAGAGCATATGAATTGCCATAGGTGGGGAAACGTAAAGAAATATTTTTATACTTAAAAAAAGGTTTCTGTGATTTAAAAAAAATCTTCTCTTTTTTCAGAAAATATTTATGCATTCATTTATTACGGAATTATCTCATTGTCGTGACTGAGGGAGCATCCAGGCAAATTGTTCTTTTAAAATTATATGTGCTTCTTAAACGCCGTTCCTCCGTAAGAGAAAACCGCCCGATGTATTTACCCCTCGCAGGAGCGCTCTCCTCCCGGAACTCTGCGCTCGCTCCTGTCCCCAGAGCACACTCAGCCCCGGCCTGCCTTCGGCAGAGACGGCAGAAGCAAATTCCCTTGTCGTGCGGCGGAGTCGCTGATTTGTTGGAGGCCATGCGTTTTTAAACTATAAATTATTTTAGGCACCATCGTAAAAGAAAATTACCATCTACTAAGTTATGGCAAAGATGTTAAAATTGGGAGGGGGGGAAGGAGGTATTTTAGAATAAAACAAAGGGCATTTGTGTGGTTTGAGGCACTGGCGGTCTTTTGACAAAAACCCTCGTGTGAACCTTGACCGGGTGAAGTTCTACACGTATGTGTTCGTCTTAGCAATGGTCAGCGTGGTGAGTTATGCCAGGCTAGCTCATGCTCTGCGACGTGTTGATGTGATAATTCAAGTTTAAAAAATAAAAGAGAGAGAGAGATGGAGACAAGAGACAGAAAGCCAGACACTGTAAACCAGGACGAGTCTCGTTTCTCAGAAGCAAAATTCATTCCTTCATTCCTTCAGCTACGGAATTCCTACTAGGCCCCAGGCACTGCTGGAGCTCTGAGGGGAGGCCCGCGGGGGACACCGACCTAAAGCACCTACGGTGACAGCCTAGACAAGAATGAAGCAAACAGTGTGAGGGGAAAGAAGAGAAAAGAAAGGAAAAGAAAAGAAAAAAAGGATTTCATTAATTTACAACTTTTTTTTTTCAGATTTTAACTTTTTTGCCATAATTTAGGAGACAGCAGTTTTGTTTCTAGAAACGGTGCCTGAAATAATTTGTACTTTCGAATCCACAGCCTCAAAAAAATAAAAACGACAAATGAATGGGAGCTTCACGTGCCCTCGGACTCATTCACACAGCCGGCTAGCAGTTAAATAGCCTACGGTTTGCGAATGGCTAGGTCTCCGGGACAGGACCCCACCGTGCCGTGTCCATGGCAACCATTCTGTCCCCCAGAATGGCAGGATGGCAGGCTTGGGGGTGGGGGTTGGCGGGAAAGGCCGGGAGCTCAGGTTCTGCCCGGCTGGGTTGGGGGCGGGGGCGGGGGCTGCCATCACGGAACCCCAGGGGCTGGGGGGCCTCCACGGCAGAAGGTCCTCGCACTTCTGGGGGCTGCAAGTGCCATGTCGGGTGCCAGGACGGTCTGACTCTGGCGAGGACTCTATTTTGCTCCCCACTCCCTGCGTCCTCACAAGGCGGGGACAGATGTCATCTCTCCTGTCTCTTCTTACCAGGGCACCCATCCCACCGTGACCGAATCACCCCCCACACAGGTCTCCCCTCCAAATACGACCCCTCCGGGGCTCAGGGCTGCCACACAGGAACAGAGAGGGTCACAAACGGTTCAGTCACTAGGAAGCCCTCGGCTCAGAGCCAGGGCTCGGGAAGTGTTAACCCTCCCCCGTCAGGGCTCTGAACTTCCCCACGATGGAAAGGGAAGGAACTGAGGGTCGGCCCGCACAGGCGGCTGGACTTTCGCTGGGAAAGCAAGCGAGCAGCGGGGCGAGGCCGCCTTGAGGCTCCGTCATTCTGTCAGTACCTATCTAGGGAAGACCTACTGTGTGTCAGCTCAGGCTTCCTGAGGGCCTCGGAAAGCTGGAAAATTCCAGTTTGCAGGGCTCTCTGGGCCCCTTCCCCAGCACCCCGTTCTCCACTCAATTGCAGTATCCATGGTGACGGTCTGAGCCTCCCTCTGTTGCTAAGGGCAGATAAGTAGTCTCCAGAGGGGGCAGGCCACGTGGGAGACAGGGTGGTGCAAGGGAGGGAGGGGGAGAGGTCTGCAGCCGCCCCCGCAGGGGCCCACGCGCACCCTGGGTGCGTCTGAGTGGGGTCTGCAGAAGATAAAAACACACATGCGAGGGCCTCTGCACCGTCAGTTAGAAGCCAGGCACCTCCTGCAGCGTCCGGTCAGAATCCAGAGGGTCACGTGGTAGATACCGATGGCGCTTCTCCGCGTGCCTTGTCTACAGGCAGAGAAGAAATGCCAGGCAGGCCGAGCCTGGCTTCCGCTACCCTGGGCTTTGCACCCAGACACATTCGTCTGTTCCCAGAGCCTGGCCCTTTACTTAAGGAAGATGTTGAGGATTTCCTAGGAGGTGGGGGCCATGCTAGGACCTTGGGGAAGTGGCAGGGCACACAATGAGCTAAGCCCCTGCCCTTGTCAAGTCTGCACGGTGCAAGGGGGGCAGACGAGGAACAGAAGTGTTACTACAGCTCAGAAGTCTGGGAGGACTGACTGTGAAGAAAAAGAAAGCAGAGAATTGTAAGGTATTGATATGGAAAGGAAGGACCGTGCTAAGGACCGGGTGATATCTGAGCAGAAGGCAGAACGGGAGTGCGTAGGGAGGGAGTGTAATTGTCAGACTTCCTGGGGGAAAAGAAATCTAGGCGGAAGGAATAGCAAGTGCAAATGTCCTGAGGCAAAAACATGCTGAGCACGTGCAAGGGAGCCCATGGTAGCCGCACCAGGCAAGGCTTCACAAAACACTGGGCTTTATTAACAAATTATTAACAGTGGGGCACTTGGGTGGCTCAGTGGGTTAAGTGTCCGGCTTTGGTTAAGAATATGACTTTGGCTCAGGTCATGATCTTGTGATTCATGGAACCCCACGTCAGGCTCCGCGCTGACAGCTCAGAGCTTGGAGTCTGCTTCGGGTTCTGTGCCTCCTCCTCTCTCTCTGCCCCTCCCACTCCCGCTCTCTGTCTGTCTCTCTCTTTCCCTCTCAATAAAATAAATAAGCAAATAAAAGAATTTTTTAAATTATTAACATTAATCCTAGGACCTGCTGATTGAGTTTCTCCCATGAGGCAGACCCTGAGCCAGCACTGGGTGGACATGGATTCACCAAGACAGACAAGCCTCCTGTCTTCATGGAGCTCACAGGTGTTCGGAGATACTGATGTGAATCAGATCATCGAAAACCAGACACTTTCCAAGACTACCGAGTACACATTCAGTGCCTTTTCTCTGCCTGTGGACCCTGCCTGGGCTGGGCCCCCACAGAGCATTCTCAGACCCTGTAAGGGGGATGGATGACAATATTCTCCCGCACTTAGACACGAGTGGGCGGGGGTGAGAGAGGTTGAGCGGTCTCCCCGAGTGAGCTGCTAGCCAATGGCAGGGCTGGGATTTGAACGGAAGCCAGGTGGCTTCGGAGCCCATGGTCTCCACTGCTGAAAACGCTCCTTGCGGCCATGCTGTGGCCCAAAACTAGAAGCCTGTGCCTAGAGTGTGCACACACCACCCCCGTGCACAGCCCTAGTGTTCGGAGACAACGTGCTGACACAGGGGGGACGCCATCGAGAGCGACTGGGGGAAGGGCTGCCTGTGAGGGTGGACTCCTCATTTCAGGGAAAATTCCCCAGAGTAAGCCGGCTGCCTCCAGTCCACCAACCACCCCGTGTCCACTTCCAGTTTATCAGATGCTGGACCACGCGCTCGACGCCGTTTCTACCGACTTACAAGGCAGGACCGATTAATATTCTGGTTTTACAAGCGAGGAGCTCGACTAGCCAAGTCTCAGACGGAAACGCCTGCCCAGGAAGACGCGTCCTGTTCCTAAGCTGGGGTGACGTGCACACGATGTAAATCCACCATCCTAACCCCTCTGAGTGTGCAGGGCAGCGGAGGGAAGGGCAGTCGTTGTTAGGCCGCCGGCACCGCCCTCCGCCCGAAGCACTCTCTTCGGCCCCCCCCCCCAGACACCGCGTCCACGCTGCCACCCCCCAGCCTGGCGCCCGCGGCTCCCGCCGCCCTCGCTCTGGGTCTCTGGGTCCCACCGCCCCCGGGGCCTCGGGCGGGTGGAGTCACAGCCCTTGGCTTTTCTGCGGCCGGGTCATCTCACTGAGCATCATGCTGGGTCCGTCGCCGCGGCCCGCGCCCGAACGTCCCTCCTCTTTCAGGCGGAACAGTGTCCACTGAACGTCCGCCACATCGAGCGTATCCGCTCTGTGGGTGGACGTCGGGCCGCCAGGAGCATCGGCGTCGACGTACCTCTTTGGGTCCCTGCTTTCAGTTCCCGGGGAAAGTACCCAGAAGGGGAATTTCCAGATCATACGATCGTTCCGGGCTTAGTTTTCCTGGGACCCGCCCGCTGTTTCCCGCAGCGCACGGGGCAGAGGCCACGGGTGTATTTATTCACGAATAGGGAATGCAAAACCAGCGAATTCCAGGCTGGGGTTTTAAACACACAAAATGCAAGATTCCAGAATATTCCATCCGCTGAGGTTCTGTCTGCTGATTTTCAAGCCACCTACACCCCCTCAGCCTAGCATTGGTTTCCATGGTAACAGATTGAGTTTGTTGCTATGGAACCAAAGAGCCCTGAAGAGAGACCGGTTCCAGCCAGCCTGGGTGGGGGACGGGAGTCCTGGGGCGGGGTGGGGGGAGTCTCAGCCTGCAGGGCCCCCAGCGGTTCGTGCACATCCTCTGTGCGTGTCCTTTGACGCTGTTTTTGTGCAAAGGCACGAAGTTCGCTCTGAGCCTCCCGGAGCCTACGCCCCGCGTTTTCACCCCTGAAGCGGCCAGTGACATAAACGTTCAGTGTCCTCACTAAACCCTCCTCCGTTCTTTTACTTATTCCCTCAACAAACGTTTCTTGAGAGCCTGCTCTGCTACGTCAATGTGCCGGGCCCCAGGACCACGATGGCGCGAGGGACAGGAAATGGTGGTGACGGACCGCAGAACGTGCCACCCCAAAACTCGTCACTTTGGGATCTGGGTTCTTCTGAGCTGCAGGCCTTGGAAAAGAGCAGATGCCAGGAGGGGCTTTCTCTGAGCCCCTCGTCCGCCTATAGTTCGGGTCCTCAACGTCATGCGCAAAATCACCAGGGGGTCCCGGGAGCTGCGTCCCCCGGGAAAGATCGGCTCTTGTCACAGGATGGGTGACTAGAAGCAGACGCCACACCCACACACACCGTCACGCCCCGCCACCCCCGTCCCTCCTGGATTCTAGACCACCTCCCGTGTACACGTGACGTGTGTGTGTGTAATCTGCCCTTTATCACAGGGATCTCAGCCAAGGCTCAGAAGGGTGGGGAGAAAATGATTTTTCCTCCCCCGCAATGTTCTTTTCTCCTTCTACAGATGTCTGCTTGGAGATGCTCCCGTTCAATACTTTCTCAGACAGATATTCGCCCCGTGCGGGACTATGTGCAAGAAGGGAAACTCAAGGGCTCACCCCGGAGACGACAGGCGCGGGTGGGGTCAACCTCAGCCCAGGAGACAGCGCCCCATCAGGGATTCACAGACTTTTTGTTTTTTATTAAAATGCATCCTTCGGGGTGCCTGAGTGGTTCAGTCAGTTAAGGGTCTGACGCTTAATTTTGGCTCAGGTCATGGTCTGATGGTTCGTGAGATCGAGCCCCACGTCGGGCTCTGCACTGACAGTGTGGAGCCTACTTGGGATTTTCTCTCTCTCAACCCCTGCCCTTCCACCACCCGTGTGCTCTCTCTCTCAAAACAATAAACTTTAAAATAAATAAAATAAATAAATAGGGGCGCCTGGGTGGCTCAGTCAGTTGAGCGCCGGACTTCAGCTCAGGTCATGATCTCACGGTTCGTGGGTTTGAGCCCCACATTGGGCTCTGTGCTGACAGCTCAGAGCCTGGAGCCTGCTTCACGTTCTTGGGTCTGTTTCTCTCTGCCCCTTCCCCACTCATAGTGGCTCTCTCTCTCTCAAAAATAAAAAACATTAAAAAATAAATTAATTGAAAAAATAAAAAATGAAATGAAATGAAATAAAATAAAATGCATCCTTGGAGCGTTCTACACCTTGATTGCGGTGCTGACTACACAGGCCTGTACATTTGTCAAAACCCACTGGTTGCATGCTTACAACTGACACCTTTTATTGTATGTACATTATACACCAATAAGCTCATTAAAACACACATTTTGGGGCAGGATCAAAATCTTACTCTTGGGGTCTCTGTGGACTCCTAAAGAAATCCCAAATGCAAAAAGAAAAAAAAAAAGCCACCTATAAAAGTAGTCTGTCCACTGGCGGGCTCGTGCTGAGTGAGCCCTTTCCCTTCAGGGACACCTAACCCGCTCCAGACTGACTTGGAGATGGAGTCCCAGAATGGAAATGGGTGGAGCTACAGCTTGGGATCTGTCAGTCGGTTTGCACTTGAAAGATGCGCTTGGGGGCGCCTGGGTGGCTCAGTCGGTTGAGCTTCCGGCTTCGGCTCAGGTCATGATCTCATGGTTTGTGGGTTTGAGCCCCGCGTCGGGCTCTGGGCTGACAGCTAGCTCGGAGCCTGGAGCCTGCCTCAGATTCTGTATCTCTCTCTCTCTCTGACCCTCTCCTGCTCGCACTGTCTCTGTCTCTCCAAAATTAAAAAAAAAAAAAAATTAAAAAAAAAAAAAGACGCGCTTGTAGGCAGGCTGTTATTCTCCTTAGGAACTGGTGGGGCAGGGGGGTGGGGAGGCTCTCCTTGGATCTGTACGTCCTACCCCCCACCCGAAAATATCAAAACATCGTAAGGCACCAAAAGTAAAAAAATATGATCAATGCAGGTGGATCGATGGGTCGATGGGCAAGCAGGCAGGTGGGTAAGTAGATGGATGACTTCAAATGCCAACTACATAGATTTCCCCCCCAAAGGGCAAAGAAATTTCCAAGTACAAGGAGAAATATGGAAGTGGCCCCCCTCCCCCACGGCGGGTGACTCCTTGAGGTTCGTAGGTGTTATTAACTCCCTGCTGTATCTGAGCCACGATTATAAATCACACACAGCCTTTACTCCCGTCCTGGAATATTCCAGTCTCTGAGCTTCTCTGGATCCTGCCTCAGTCCCCTCCTCCCAATGGCAGCTGTTTCCATGGCAACAGCCTCAGCAAATCTCGCCCCCCAACCTCTCACCCCAGCCCCTGACATTACCAGCAGAGAAGAGGCTGCTTTATCCACGTCCAGCCAGGGTCCCCAGGGACGGGAGAATTATCATAAACTCCGGAGGCTGCTGGCTGGACGGCAGAGGCTAAGGACATCTTTTGTGGGTGTCACAGCGTATCGGGACGCTGCAGAATGATGGGCTACACTGGCCTGTGCACCTTACCGAGGAAACACGGATCTGCCCCAACCCCCAGTGGTGTAGGAACGTCACCTGCCCTCCTCATTGCTCACTGAGTCAGTCAACAAACACTGGCCTCGTCCGGCTGTGTGCTGGGCACTGCCCGAGGCATCAGGACTAAAAAAGGAAGTAACGAGGTGTAGCTAATTGCCTTTCCTAGGCTTTAACAGTAAGAAGAATTGTTCAGTCATTTACTCCAAAGAGTTCATTTACTCCTGCAACATGGATTTTGGGGGGCCCACTGTGTGCTGGGTGCTGTGCTCTGCCCAGGATGCAGGAGCCACGTGAGGATGGGACAGAGCCCTCCCCTCCTGGAGAGGCAGGGGTGAGGGAAGGCGGAGGATGGGAACAGGGAGGAGCTGGGGGCAGGGGAGCGCGCTGCTTCCGTCAAGGGGAGGAGGGAGGACCGTCTAAGTAATGTCTCGGCAGACCTGGAATTTATTAACTTAGCAATCACCTCCCCAAAGCCCACGTCCTAATAGCTGCACACGTGGGGGGCTAGGGCTTCAACATGTGGGTTTTGCGGGGGACACAACAGAGCCCGCCCATACGAGGTACCTCGAGGAGACCAGGGACACTCAGCCCTGAATTTGGTCAGGGACACGGGGCTCAGACCCCAGGGAGCGGAATTCCGCCAGCAACGGCCTGGTCTTGGAAAAGGACCCTAGGCCGCAGAAGGGAAAGCCTGAATTGAGCCGCGGGGCCCCGCCCTCTGAAGCCCCGCCCCCCGAGGCCCCGCCCCCGAGGCCCCGCCCCTGAGGCCTGCCGCTCCGTGGGATGGGACGCACGCACTGCCCCATCCCCACCCCCGCTCCAGCGCCTCTTCCCGGACTGACACCGGCCTCACGCCCCCGCCCCGACCCAGCCGTGACCTCCGCCGTCCCACCTTCGGTCTCCAGCTCTGACAGCGCCGACCCGCTCCAAGTGAAGGTGTGGACACCTGCCCTTTTGTCCTCCGGGTTCGTCCGTGGTCCCGGTTCCCGCCCCTTCGGAGGCTGCCCAGCACTGCGGGTGTGGACGCCGCACACGGAGCTCGTCCGCTCCCCGTCGGCGGGCCCTGGGTGCTTCCGGCGAGCGCCGCGCGAACAGGGGTGTGCAGACCCCCGGGGCCCGCTCCGCCCCGGAGGCCGGCCGGCCCCCGCGACCCCCTCGCTGAGGCGACCGAGGAGCTGCTCCACCACGTGGTGGTCCGTCCGGCGACCGTGCACGTGACCGCGCGCGTCCTTCTCGCCTGCCGCGCGCCTCTGGCGGCGTCTTCGCACACGGGCCTCCGGGCGCCTCCGCGGCCTCTGCGGAGACTCCTGGTCACGGCAGGCGGTTAGCGGGCAGCGGCCGCGGTGCCGGAGGCACAGCCACGGGCTCCTGCCATGGTTTTTTCCCTTGGTTTCCGTATTTATTATTAAGTAATGTCTACGCCCAGCGCGGGGCTCGAACTCACGACCGGAGAGCCAGGCGCAGGCCCCAGCGGCCAAGCCGGCGGGCCCCGGGTCCTCACGACTTCCGCGGCCTGTCCATCCGCTCCGCCCTCAACACTACTGGCCCGGAGCCCACGCGCGAGGCCCCGCGAGTCAACCGAGGCTCGCAAACCGCACGGGCCTCGGCTTTCGTGGACGTTCACGTCCCCGTGCTTCAGTCTCCTCCTCCGTAAGATGGGCGTGATAACGGCACCCACCCCCAGGGGGACGATGCCGCTGAAAGGGAGAGCGCTAGGGCGCAGCCCCGCGGGGGCCACGGTGGCCTTTCCGCCGGGGACAGGCTGGGCCCTCCTCCCGAGCACGGCCCCTGGGCGCACATTCGGGCAGAATCCGGCGGGAGACCCGACGCAGGACCCACGTGTGCAAGACGGGACCAGAGCTCCTGCCCGGGGGGTGACCTCGGTGCAGACAGGGCCAGGCGCTCCTCCTGACCCCGCGCCTCCACCCGCTGCGGTGCCGCCTGGTGTGAGTGACGCTAAGCAGCACGGACGTGCGTGCGCTCCTGCGCTCCGTGCCCTGGGCCACGCGCACGTGTCCTGGACTCGGCTCTCGGACCGGACCGGACCAGGCCGGTGCCGCGGAGGCCAGCCCTCCGCCCGAACCCTCCGCCCCGCCGTACAGGGAATCTAGGCCAGCAGACGCGTCCTTGCAGCCCCTTCCTCCTGCGCAGCCACGCTCCCTTTCCGACTCCCGAGCAGAGAAACACTATGGGTTCTCTTGTTTCCTAAATGTACGCACGGCCTCCCTTCCAGGGCGCGCCTTCCGTTCCTACTCTCACAGTCTGTTGCTCGGGAGGTCGAGGCCCCTCTGGCACCGGCTGCGTGTGTGAAGGGGCGTCTGTGAGCGGAGACACAGAAGAAAGCCTCTCTTTCTGCCGTGTTAGAGGTGGGGACGGGCGCCCGGCCTTCCTGCACGAGCTCGGGAACAGCCGCGTCGTGTACTCGCCCAGCCCGCGGCCTCCTCCTCACGCGCTCCCTGGACAGCCACGGTACGTGCTCAGCAAACTCCTGCCGGACAGAAGTCCCCACACGGTGCGCAGAAGGATCTGGGTCTGCGCCCCTGGGCTGGTGCCACGCATGCGCTCCCCGCGGAGACATCCACACTCAGGGCAGCACCCACCTGGCCGCTCCTTCCCCCGTCCCTCTTCCCCCAGCACCGCCAGGCTCTCACCCACCTTCCTCCAAGGAGCTGTCCGGGTCCCAGTGGCCTCCACGTTCCTAAATCCGAAGGCTACAGCCGGGTCCCTTAGCTCCAGGCCGTGACCGGCTCGCCCCTCCTGCTGTCTTCAGGGACACTAACCTCCTATGGTCTTTGTCTTCCCTCCCCAGGTGCTCTTATCTGCTCACCTCTAAGCAGCGGGAGGCTCCAGGATGGGGCCCAGGGCCACCTCTGTCACCTGCACTTGTCACCTGCTGCTGTGTAACAAGTTACCCCAGTTTTAACGACTATGATTCTGGGCACCGGGAGCCGCCGAGGTGGGCGGTTCCGACTCAGAGTCTCTCCCGAGGTTGCTGGGAAGGTGTTGAGCAGGGTCGTGGCCCCCTGGAGGCTCGGCTGGGGCTGGGCGGTCCACGTTCAAGGTGGCTTCCTCCCAGTCCTGCCGAGCTCTGCTGCCTGGTGGCGGAGGCCCCAGTTCCTGGCCAAGTGCAGCTCTCCAGGGGACCGTCTGCCTGCCCACACGTAGGGGTTTTCCCCTAACAAGGGAGCCAGGAGAGAGCACACGGAAGCTGGGGGCTTCCATGACCCCACCTGGGAGAGCGCACATGGACAGTTCCCTAGTGCCCTGCTGCCACACAACTGAGCCGTCTCCTCCACAGGCGGGGACCCCACAGGGTGGGCACCAAGAGTGCGAATCACTAGGGCCCACCTTGGCGCCCTGCTTTCGCACCCTCCGCTCCCTGTGAGCCGACCTCGCCCGCAGCCACGTTTACCAAAGCCATCCCCGGGCTAATGTCCATCTCCAGCCTCGATTTTCTATTCGGATTCCTGCCTCTGAGACCTCTCTCCATGAATGTCAGACTGGCATCTGAAGCTAAAAAACCAAAATGAATGCAAAAAATAAAAAAACATGATGGACCAACAGAATGCCAAAAATGTAGATAAAGTCTAGTGTGTGCTGAGTCAGAGTAAAGCCTGAGGCAAAAGAAAAATGTGAGCCCCAATATACGTGGTTTTTTCTTTTAATTTTTAATGTTTGCTTATTTCTAAGAGACAGAGAGACAGAGCACAAGCAGGGGAGGGCAGAGAGAGGGAGCCATGAACCCCCGAGAGGCGGGTCCTCTGTTTCTGGAATGCGGAAGGCGGCTCAGAGCGTTTCAGGGCTGTGTGTGAGAGGCTCCATCCAGGGAGGGCTGACCCCGCAACCGGACAGAACGAGGTAGGACCACCCTCTCCCCAGGAAAGTGGAGGGGACCGCCCCCGCCTCACAGACTCCCCATGGGAGGTCAGCGGAAAGCCCTTAGTGTTATCCCTGCACGTAGTGAGTGAAAGTGTTAGTTTATAAAAGTGACAGTGAATGCGATGATGATGATGATGATGATGATGTATCAGATCAGGGGCCCAGACAAATCTGAAAAGGCTCCACCGTCCAAAGTACGTGCATTGCTTCCTCTCCGCTAGCTAAGGCGCTGCTCAAGGCCTCCGTTGTTTGCAGGTCCAGCCCCCAGCCCGGTGGCCACACAGCCCAGAGGCGTCACTGAGTAAACATTTGTTCTCACAGTTTACTTTGAGTGACCGACCTCTTTTCTCCCAGTGGCCGCAGAGCCACACGAAGGCTGTGGTCACGCCTGCCTCCATGCCCTGGTGATCTCCAGTGTCCCGGGGAAAGCCTGGCATACAGTAAATGTTCAATTAAAATTGATGACACGAACACTGTTAATAACTCTAATAGCTAAATTGCAAATCCCAAAGTTTTTACCAACCAGTCCCTTCTTGACCCACCTTCACCTCCTTCTCTTCCTCACCCCGCCTAACAGCACTTCAACCACTATGCTCTCATCGCCTGTGCCTGAATGTGTGCAATGTGTTTCTACCCCAGGACCTTTGCACGTGCTATCCCCGCTCCCTGGAATGTTCTTTCTCCATGACTGGATCTCTGACTTTATTCATGTCTCTCTTGAGTTCTCACAACCCGAAGAAAGGCCTTGTCTGATCACTCCAGCACTGGCCG
This sequence comes from Mungos mungo, assembly GCA_004023785.1. Classification (NCBI taxonomy): domain Eukaryota; kingdom Metazoa; phylum Chordata; class Mammalia; order Carnivora; family Herpestidae; genus Mungos; species Mungos mungo. The sequence continues at coordinate 50,177 of PISW01007330.1, forward strand.
CAGTCACTGTCTCTTCCGCTAACCCCCCTCCTTCCTTATCAGAGCATATAAATCACAGTGGATACTAACAGCTCCCCCTCCCTTTAGTTGTGGCAAACAAAACATTTCCAAAGGCCTCCTCGCGGGGCGGGGAGGCCCCGTTGACAACCACGGTTTCGCCCCCACAGCCTAGAACGGGGTCTGCCATTGCTGGTGCTGTGAAATCAGTATTTACGAATGAAGAGTTAGGGTAGACAACGCATCCCCGCGCTGGTGGGAGACCGGCCACGTCTACGGGGGACTACGCGCTACAAACGCCCAGCGGTGCGTTTTAATTGCGGGAAAGAACGCGTCCAGCAGGACGTCCCGCGGGTTTGAGCCCTCCCTGCACCGATTAGTTCTGCGGTCCAGTTCTCCCTGATGGCTTCTGCAGGACAAAGGCCTGTTGCCATGGGAACCGCAAGTGGAGGAGGGGGTGGAGGGAGAAGGCTGCAGAATCCCGGGCGGGGATGGGGGGGGGGCCCTCAACGCGTGGAAACATCCGGGCTCTGGAGGCAGATGCGACTGTGAGAAGGTCCCAGCACCCGAGCCACGGCCCGCGAGTCCGCGGAGGGACCAGCCGCGCGCGCAGCCCCCACCCCGCCCGCCTCCCCGCCATCTGCTCTAGCGGGGGCCGGACACGTGCTTCCTTCACGCGAGGTGACCTGCACCTGTTCTAGCCGCACCGCACTTCCTGTGGCTTCGTGCTGAGCCAACTTTGGTGAGTGACCCTCGAATCAACGACTGAGTGCCTTCGATCGACAGAGCAAGGAGATGAGGCCGGCTCGCGGGCGAGGCCGGGACGTGATGACCGTGCTGCGGACCGAGTCTGAGGCCAAGTCCATGCCGCGCCCCGGGAGTCCACAGTCGTGAATCGTGTCTTGGGGACCCCAGCACACACGGCGTCGAGTGTCCCTCAGAAGCGCGTGGTTTCAGAGGAAAGGGCTTTCTTGTGCTGACCGCAAGCCACCGCCTCACTTGCCCCAACGAATCGGCTCCTAACCCTCCCGCCCGGACCCCGGCAGCAGAACGGGCCGGGTCAGAGGGCGGACGTATTTGGAACGTTGCTGAAAACACTGGAGAGAGAGGACGTATCCCCCGTGCGCCCACCACCCGCACTGGAAACGAGCCCGCCTCCCCGGCCCCCACCCCACCCCGGCACTGGGTGTTGCTGGTATTTTCATCTTTGCCCGCCTGGTGTGGTGGAAACCGAGCCTTAGTTTGGTTTGGTATCCAGTTTATTATTATTATTATTTGATGGGGGAGGGACAGAGAGAGGAGGGGAGAGAGACTCTTGGGCAGGCCCCGCTCCGTCAGTGCAGAGTGCGACTTGGGGCTCCATCTCGTGAACCTTGAGATCATGACCTGAGCCAAGATCAGGAGTCAGAGAAAGCCACCCACGCACCCCAGAATCTCCTTTCTTTCTAAGCTGAATAATATTCCCTTGTTTGGACATTTTGTTCACCTATTTATCCGCCGATGGACACCTGGGCGGCTTCCACATTTCGGCCACCGTGACTAAGACACAGCCCTGCACCCTGGCGTACAAATACGTCTAGAAGACCCTGCTTTCAGCAGTTCTGGGGTGTGTTTCCAGAAGCGCAGCCGTGGGGTCATGTGGTACTTCTGTCTGCAGTCTCTTGAGGAAGCTCCGTTGGGTCCACACCGTGGCCGCCCCAGGCTGCACTCCCACCGGCCGTGCAGGAGGCACTCCCTGTTCTCTGCATTCTCCCCAATACTTTAAAAATTTTTAACGTTTTATTTTATTTTTTGAGAAAGAGAGAGAGAGTACAAGCAGGGGAGGGGCAGAGAGAGGGAGACACAGAATCCAAAGACAGGCTCCAGGCTCTGAGGTGTCAGCACAGAGACCGACGTGGGGCTCGAACCCACGAACATGAGATCATGAGCTGAGCCGAAGTCGGACGCTCAACCGACTGAGCCACCCAAGAGCCCCAGAAATAAACATTTTTTTAAATTAAAAAAAATCTTTTATTTTTAAGCAACCTCACACCCAAATGTGGGGTTTGAACTCAGAACCCGGAGATCAAGAGTCGCATGCTCTACCGACTGAGCCAGCCAGGCGCCCCTCTGGGGTGACAATCTTGACTCTAACCCTCCCATGGCTTTAATTCCTGTGCGGGGGGACTTTCCTGGGACCCCGTAGGCATCACGCACTTAGAGCCACTTCTAAAACTCTATTATATGACGTTAAAGCATGAATCCGTGAGGATAATGCTAGTAGCTGAGACCTCGATGTAAAATGCTTGGGACGTTCTGGGACGTTTTCACGATTTTGTAACCTTACTTTCTGAGCAGGTAACATGTCCGGAAACAGACTGACAAAGAATCCCCGTTTATTCTCTCTCTCTGTTGGTCTGTCTGTCTCTCTCCTCCTTCCGCCACTCCTGCCACGAGGCAGGACCCCCGCCCTCTATGTATTGTCGAGGGCCGGTACTGGACAGCAGAGAATGCCTTCTAGAGAGAGCTCATTCCCAGAGGCGGCAGTGGATTCCGGAGTCTGGGCGCGGGCATGTCATCTGTGCCCCGCCCCCCACCCCGAGTGTGCTGCGGCCAGCCTCCATGAGTCTGCCCCCAGAACCTCGCACAGGGATCCACGGCCTCCCGGATCTCCTGAGACCTGCCGCTATCCCCTCTCCACAGCGAGAGTCACACTGGCTTCTCTTGCTCTGCCAAGAACCCTGGCTGTTCTTTCTTGACAAAATGCCCCGTGTGGCGACATGATGGCCTCCGGGACCGCAGCCCGCCCAGACGTGGCCTCTGCACGAAGGTGCAAAGGCTGCCCTTTCTCTGGGAGGTGCAGCCTCACACACCACGCACAGCTTGGAACAGGAAGGTTGGGACTTCAACCCTTTCACTTGCTCCCTCAATGGTCATCTTTGTTCAGTAAACAGCCTGAGCAACCTTACGCCGGAACCCTGTGGGCTGCCTACTTATATTCTAGTCTTTAGAAAGGAAAGTCTACACTTTAGAAAGGAAAACGTCACTCATGTTTATTGAGCACCTACTGTATGTGAACTGTAAACTTGCACGTGAAATTTAATCTCGAGCAAGCTATGGGTCACATGTTCCTGTGGCCCCGTTTTTCTTACAAGCCCCGTTGAAGCAGATAAATAATATGATGTGTATTTATACTTACAAAGGCTAATAAGTAAAATCCAAATTGCTCTCCAGGACCAGAAAGGGCTCTCCTACCCAGACGAGGAAACTGAGGCTCAGAGAGATCATAGAGAAGGCACGATGGATCAGAACCGGGCAGATCTGACTCCGGGGCTCCCGCATCTAACCAGATGCCACATGGCCTCTGCCCTCCTCTCTGTGCCTCGGGGACCCCGTCTGTAAACAGGGAACGGTAGCAACGGTCTTCCAGGGCCGCTACAGGGCACACAGGAACGGGCACCTGGCGCAATTTGTCCTTGTGACGATTCTCACCGTCCCCACTGCTGCCTCTGCTGCCTCCCCAAGTCTGGTATTGACGGTGCTGCCCATGATGCGCCCACACCAACCCCACGCCGGGGCATCTCTCTGCGTCCCTCCCCAGGACGCCTCCCACCCCGCCCCAGCTCATGTGCCATCTTGCTCTGGTCTTGTGCGCTCGGACCTGGGGCCCAGCACCGGGGCCCCACAGCCAGAGTGGGCTCCTCTCCCTCCCACAGTCTTGGGCCAGATGGGCACCTCTGTGTGTCTGGGGTGTCACCTCAGTCCTCAGCGGGGCCTCCATCTCCACCTGGCCACCCGCCATCACTGCCCTCACTGTCACCTTCTGTGACCTCGCGCTGCTCAGGGCTGCTGGGTCCCCTGTGGTCTCCCCAGCTCCGGGCTTTGGTCCTTGCCCCCCTTCCCTCGTTCGCTCCCTTCCCTGCTGTGTCCACTCAATTCTTACCCTCTGCTGGGCCTTCTGCCAAGAACGGCCTGCCAGGCCCCCCGGCCCCTCACCGATCTGTCTTCACCGCCCTTCTCACCGTGCAATTTCATGCGCTGTCCCGTGACCCCACTAGAGGAAAAGCCCAAGAAGCAGGGATTTTCGCCTGTTGGTTTCTTTGCACCTGTGTCCCCTGCTCGGTCACCTGGTCCAGGGTTGGGGGGCTCAGTACCTGTTTGTCTAGTGACTAAACACAGGTTTTGGGTGAACAGATGTCGCAGATACTAGCATCTCAAGGCTGAGGCTGCCTGTTTTCCTTCCCACCATTGCATCCCTAGCTTCAGGAAAAGTGTGGGGCTTAATCAATATGTAGAATGAGTCAGTGAGTGTTGAAAGGCTAAGACCAACGTCTCGGGTTCTCGTGGGAGGCTTGGGAGTTCTTACAGGGCCTGCGGGGACCGGAAGAGCCAGTTTTGTTTTCTTATTCAGTGACCCCCTCTAATGACGCCCGTGAATGTGCACAAAGAGGGGCCAGACCGGCAGTGGGGGAGGGGCCGCAGGTGTAAGCCGCCCCCCCCCCAGCCTCCTCTTTGTTTTCCCTCAAGAGCAGTCACCTGATTGTGATGCGGAGGCAGGCTCGGCCATTGCCATGGAAACCGTCCCGGCTCCTGGAAGGAGAGGGGAGGGGGCCGGAGAGCGGAGGCCTCAGGAGTGCTGGAAATTTCCAGTTCTCAAGTTAAAGCTGCGTGGGGGTCAAAATGCCTGGCTGGCACCAAGCAGGTGCTTTTGCTAAAAGTTTTGTTCAGGAAACAAGGGCTGGGCACCGCCCCTCCCCCTGTCTGTTTGAACCAGGAGTATTCTCTCCTCCCCCTCCCCCACAAGAATTACACTCATTGAATCCGAAATAATGCCCAGCTCAAAGCCTGCGGCGGCGAGCAGAGAGAGAGAGGGGAGGAGGCTATTTCAGAGTCCCCTGAGGGCAACACAGAGCACGAAGTGGGGCGCTGAGAGAGACGCGGGGCGGGGCGGGGGGGGGGGCTGGGGGTCCTCCCTCCACTAATCTTTCTGCAGCTTGGAGACTTCAGCATATTGCACTGTCTCAGTTAACCTGCCCGTGCACTTGGTGCGGACATTTAGCTTTATCTTTGGATTCTGCTGCCAGGCTGTGTGTCTCTGGTGCACAGACCGCTCTGCTGTCACCTAGTTTCAAAGAGTGTGCCCGCGGGTCGGAGCGCCTCGCAGGGCGCAGGTCTCAAGCTGGGCTTTCTGCGCGGCAGGGGCGTGCGCACGGCCAGCTTTCCCAGATACTGTCACAGTGCTGTCCAAAGTGGCCTTGGACTTAGATTCTGCCTTTGTCACGCATTGGGACGAATGTCCTCGGAGAGCACACGCGTTCCCCCGCATCTCTGCTGTGTCCTTGCCGCGGTCGGTGACGCACTGAGTGTCTAGCACATTCAGGAGTTCAACAGACACTTACACAGGCGGAACCCATGGACAAGCAGGGGTTACATTTGCTCACATTTGGATAACGGTGCCTACAGAAGGTTTTGGCCCAGCCTTTGTTGATTTAACATAAAATCCTAACATTAAATATCCCTCAAAACATAGCTTCTTTACCAAGCAAAGTTTTCGTGTGGAGCCTCACATCTGGCTTTTCATGATCTATGCACTTGTCACTTGGTCACCACGGCCCCCACCCCCAGCAAGACTGCCTTAGCCACTGCGTGGGGGTGGGGGCTTTTGTGAGTGTCCACTAGTGTAGGTGCCCAGAAGCAGATACATAATTAACAAAATATTTTTTAATGTCTATTGTTTTGTTTTTGAGGCACACACAGTGCACGTGGGGGAGGGGCAGACAGAGAGGGAGACACGGAATCTGAAGCAGGCTCCAGGCTCAGACCCTGAGGTGGGTCTCGAACCTAAAACAGTGAGATCCAGACCTGAGCCAAGGTCAGATGCTCAACTGACTGAGCCACCCAGGCGCCCCAGATTTTACATTTTCCATAGTGATGCCCACTGTTAGAAAGAACTTGCCCGGGGTGCCCGGGCGGGTCAGTCAGTTACGTGTTCGATTCTTGGTTTTGGCTCAGGTCATGACCTTGCGGTTTTGCGAGTTCGAGCCCCTGCATCAGGCTCTGCACTGCCAGTGGCGAGCCTGCTAGAGACTCCCGCCCTCCGCCCTCTCTGCGCTCCCCAGCTCACACTGCTTCTTTCTCAAGATAAATAAACTTTAAAAATATTTTAAAAAATAATTAAAAATAAACTTAAAAATAATAAAACATTAAAAACATAAGTAAAGGAACCTGCCAGATGGTAAGCTGCCTTCCCAGCACCAGCCGGAGGTGCCATGTCTGCCGGTCCGTATTTCCACCTTCGTCCCTCCAACGATGGGAACAATGGGCTTGGCCAGTTTGCTTTTCACATCCAATTTTTTTTGGAGTGCAAAGAGGCTGGAACGTGATTTTGTATTTTTTGACCATTCCCAGTTTTCTTCCTTAAAGCCTTCCCGACGACGTGTATATTTTGAAGCTGGTTTCCCCCCGTATTTTAAATTCATTTCTCATAAATGCGGTTGGCATATAAAAGATACAATTTCTTTGATTTTCATCAGGTTGCAAGTAGTTTTACCCATTTTGTCTCTTTACTCTGGTTTACTTTTTTTCTCCTCTGTACCTACTTTTTCAGCTACTGTCTTTTCTTCTATGGTAGCAAATTTTTTTCTTTTTTTATTACTATTATTTTTTTATGTTTATTTTTTGAAGAGGGGGGAGAGAGAGAACCTGTGAGCAGAGGTAGGGGCAGAGAGAGAGGGAGACAAGGCACCTGAAGCAGGCTCCAGGCTCTGAGCTGTCAGCACAGAGTCCGATGCAGGGCTCGAACTCAGGAGCCGTGAGACCATGACCTGAGCCGAAGCTGGATGCTTAACTGCCTGAGCCACCCAACACCCCTCTTTTTCTTTCTTTTTTTTTTTTTTTTTAGTTTTAGAGAGAGCAATAGCTTGCATGGGTTGGGGGGAGGGGAAGAGGGACGGAGAGAGAGAATCCCGAGCAGCCTCCATGCTCAGCACAGAGCCCGACGCGGGGCTCGATCCCACGATGCTGGTATCGTGACATCTGAGCTGAGATCGAGACTCAGGTACTCAGCGGACGGAGCCACCCAGGTGTCCCATTACGGCAGTAAGTTCTAGAATGGTGTTTACTGAGCTCCACTCCATCCAATATGAAAACGTTCACCCCGGTTTTCCGGGGCAAGCAGAAAACTGAACGCCATCCCCTCTCCCCGCCCTCCTGTTGCCGTCCCTCCTACCACTCGGACAGGTCTAGGGTCTCCAACCTCCAACCGACCACCCGTCCACCCAAGGAAGGAGGCTGATGCTATGGCACCATGCTAAATGAATAAAGGTGAGCTGACCAGACTTCATCCCTTTCCTACCACTCTACCAACGTGCGGACACCCTCCTATGTGCCAGGCGGTCTGCTGGGCGCTGAGGAAACACAGTGGAGGTCACAAGAGAGTCCTCCCCTGCTGGACGCCCAGAGCCGAGAACGCCTTCCTCCGCAGGCTGTCTTTTTTGTGTGTCTCCAGCTCCCAGAGCCGTCGATCCACGTTTGCTGAATGAATGCATCGATGAACAAGTAGAAGAAAGGATAGTGCCGAGGTCACTGGTGCTTCAGAGACCTGTGTGGGCTCTGACTGGGTCCTGGGAGGCCCTCACGGCGGGTTTGTGACCTTTTTTGCAGAGCTCCCTCCGAGGACGTATTTCAAGGGGCACAAGAGTTCGGACCACTGCGGGTCTGAGCCCCCGGCTGCCCCTTCCCTCCAAGAGCAATGACCTGTTCTACACAGGGAGGCAGGCCCAGCTGTTGCCATGGAAACTGCAGCTGGAGGGGAGGGGGAGGGGGAGGAGGAGGAGGAGGAGGGGAGAGACTGGAAATTTCCAGGCAGGCTCTGATATCGGGGTGTGCGGAGGGGATGGGGGTGTTCAAAGAGCCAGGCGAGCACACCTCCGCACATAATAGAAGTTGGCGGAGAGTCGGAAGGACTGTCGCCCCGCCCCGCCCCCCACCCCAGCCCGCGGATGTCTTGGGAAACCTCTCTCCTCTCCCCGGGGTTGAAATCTGTGTGTCGAGCCGTCGGCAGCCACGCCCGCACGCGTGTGGTGCCGCGTGTTACCTGGGCTGTCCACCCGCGGGGCGGGAAGGCGCCCGGTGCCGTGTGAGCAGGGGCAGCCGGGGGCAGCGGGGCGGGCAGAGGGGGGCGGCGTCCACGCGGTCCAGCTCTGCGGATGGGAAGGAACGCAGCGCGGCTGACTGATCTCTGTCAGCACTGAGGCTGCCCCCCTCCTACTGCCCCCCTGCCCTAGCACAGTGCCGGGCACAGGGAGGGGCAGCCTCGCCAGGGGCGTGCTTGGCCTTGAGTGGGAACGAGGGGGTGTTCCCCCACCCGGGGCAAACACGGAGGAGCGGAATTGCCGGCCTCTAGGGCCGCCTCCTCAACCCATCGTGGCTGCCATTTGGGGCCAGTTACTCAGTTTTGGGGGGTGCGGAGGCTGTCCCGTGCATCGTAGGAGGCGCAGCAGCATCCCTGGTCCCTTCGCTAGACGGATGCCAGGGGCCCCGGCCCCCCACCAGCTGTGACACCCACCGTCTGGGAGCCCGATGGGAGCGAAGGGCACCCCCCAGGCTGTAACGGCCCCTGCTGACGTGCGCTGTTTCAGCGGCGCCCAAACGGGGGGAGGCTAACTGCTCCGTCAGACCACTCGCTAAAATGTGGATCAGAAACGTGGCACCGGACCACGCGTGCACACCTGCCTGCAGATCAGCCTGCTGCCCCACGGCACCCCCTGACCAAGCCCCATATTCCCCTCTTTCTCTGTCTGAAGGGTGGGGAGTGGCCCCTCATTGTGATTTTTTTTAATGCTTACTTATTTTTGAGAGAAAGGAGCGGAAGGAGGGCCAGAGTGGGGGACGGAGGATCCGAAGGGGGCTCTGTGCTGGAAGCAGAGCCTGATGCAGGGCTCGAACTCAGGAACTGTTAGGTGATGACCTGAGTCAAAGACAGACACTCCACTGCCTGAGCCCCCCAGGTGCCCCAGTTTATCTGTTTATTTTGTGTGTGGGAGAGAGTGTGAGCAGGGGAGGGGCAGAGGGAGACTCCCAGGCAGGCTCTGCACTGTCAACCCAGAGCCCAACGAGGGGCTTGAACTCACCAACCGTGAGATCATGACCTGAGCCCAAGGTGGACGCTTAACTGATGGAGCCACGCAGGCGCCCCCCGTTTGGATTTCTGCACCACTTTGTCCGGATCTCAGTGGAGTGCGGTATCTCCTCGTATTTACTGACGATTCGAATCTCCTGCTTCACCAGCAGCTTCCTTCCAGGCTCTGCTCACTCCCTCCTTCCTTTTCTTCGGACATGTTTGTGCTCTTTGTACATTAATCACACAGTGTTTCTGTTTTTGTTTCTGTTTTGTTTTCTTTTACTGTGTTGCGTCTGTTTCTGCCAGTGTCTCCGCTTCGGTAGGTATTTCCCAGTCTCCTGTATGTCCAGTATAGACGGAGCCACGTTCGCGCATCTGCTCTGTCCTGTATGCTCGTTGGGGCCGCCTCATTCAGACGGTTCGCACTGTGTGGTCACTAAGATGGTCGCCCCTTCTGCCCTGCGGTGAGCAGACAGTGCCCAGGTCTGTGGCTACCGAAGGGTCTGGGCTCAGCCTTACAGAAAAGAGGGTGCGGGGTGCCCGCTCATCCGCGGCACGCCGTGGGCAGGAGACGGCCACAGACCGCACCTGGAGCGGCCGGACGGCAGCAGACGAGTGCGCCTGCACGACGGCGTCCTGGCCCCGAGACGGATGCCGCGCACGTGTCTGGAAGGGACAAAATCCAGTGTGGCCCCCGCTCTGGAAGGAGAAGACACCGCCAACCGCAGAGCGTCGGCCCAGCCAGAGAGCACCAGGAGCAGAGCGCGGATGCGCCCCTCGCTGGGAAGCTGGCGTGCGGGTGCCAGGGCCTGGCTGCCCGAGGCTCGGGCCGGTGACCAGCACTCCCGGCTTGCCCAGGGCCCATGGCCCGTTGTTAGACGTTTCACAGTAACAGGCGCAGCCCAGACCCACGCAGCCAGCTCCCCGGGTGGGTCGAGTGCACAGTAGGAGACAGAGCCTTGGACAGAGAGGCTGGTGGGAACAGGCTCGGCTCCATCCACCCCAGATCCAGCCCCCTCCCACCACCCAGAGCAGGACAGAGAGACTGGGGCTGCCCCCCACTGGGGTCTCCTGACCTGAGAGACGGGGTCAGCTAATTCCTGGAGACAGGAGTCCGCCCCCCCACCGCCTCTCACACTCCGGCCCCTGGCCACCTACCCCCCGGCCCCCACGCCCGGGTGCCCGACATCCAGGGGCAGCCCTGCACCCCACGGCCCGTGGCAATGATGCCAGCCAGCCGGTCCTGGGCCTGCTCACTGGGCCTCGCCGGACCCTTCCCCCGGAGACCCCAGTCACGGCTCCGGCTTGCGTGTCCCCCTCGCTGCCTCTGCCTGCACACCGCCCCGGGCTTCCCTGCGCCGCCCCTGCCCGACACACGCGGCCTCTCCTCTCTGGAACAGTGGGTAACAAGTGCCCCTTCCGATGGCAGTCACCTCATCTGCTGATCTTGCCGCGCCTAAATAATAATGAAGCCTATATATTTTTTAAAATATATTTTAGTGTTCATGTATTTTTGAGAGAGAGAGAGTGTGAGTAGGGGAGCGGCAGAAAGAGGGAGACACAGAATCCAAAGCAGCTTCAGGCTCTGAGTGGTCAGCACAGAGCCCGACACGGGGCTCGAACGCACAAATTGTGAGACCATGACCTGAGCTGAAGTCAGAGGCGCCCCATGAAGCCTGTATTTTCACCTCGTTGGTCACAGCAGGGCAGGGCCGGAACCATGCGGCCGGGCCGTGGAGGCGCCCTTTCCAGACACGGAAACCTACCGCCCCCCAGCTCAGGTCCTTTCTACCTCCTGAACGCTCCGTGTTTCATTACAGGACCGTTCTTCTCATTTCCTGCGGCAGCTCATCGTCCGGCCTCCTCGCACAGGTTTAAAACCACCCTGTCGTCTCCCATTCACGCTCCCTCCGCACCGGCCTCCCTCCTGCAGGTGCGAGTGTCAGGGCTGTCCCAGCGGAGAGGGCGCAGAACGGGGCAGGCTCCTGGGTACTCGTCTGGTGGGTGGTCTGCACGTCCTAACCCGCAGCTGTGTGAGTGCGTGGACGTGACCACGCAGGGCGTGTAAGAGCACAGGTTAGCAGAGGGTCCCACGCTCAGCCGGCGAGTATTTCCGGAGCGCTGGCGACGTCCCAGGCCCGTGGCCACCCTTCAGGACAGAGCAGCCATGTGCTGACCAGAGTGGGCGTATGACCACCGGCCCTTCCCAGGAGTGTGGGACCCGCCAAGCAGTCCTCAGACACCTTCAAGGTGCCATTCTTTCCTTTTCTCTGTGATCAAAAATTTTGAAGAGTTACAAAAGAAAGGGCCGAGAAAGAAAATATATTTGTGCTTTAGAAATGGATCCCTTCAGGGCGGTGTCTGCAATGTGCATCATTTTTGGAAGGACGTTCTCTAGCTCGGGGACCTTTCCCCGGGTGGGGTCTGCGTGAAACCTGGGAACGCATCCTAATCGCTTCACGCAGGGAGGAGGACTCCCCATCACCACATGGCTGATTTGACCTTCATCTTCTCTTCCAGTTTAAAACGCTGGCCTGGCGCACCTGGGTGGCTCAGTCCTTTAAGTCTCTGACTTCTCGATGTTGGCTCAGGTCACGATCTCGTGGTGAGATGGAGCCCCGCATCAGGGGCCTCTGCTTGGGGTTCTCTTTCCGGCTCTCTCTGCCCCTCCCCCAACTCACGCGCGCACGCGCGCTCTCTCTCTCTCTCTCTCTCTCTCTCTCTCTCTCTCTCAAAATAAATAAAAAACATTACACAAACAGACAAATAAGCAGCCACGGCTGGCCTCTCCCATTCTCCTCCTCCAGGCCTCGCGCTGGCCCCAATCTCTGCTGCCAGGCTCCCAGACCGCTCGCGCCCTTCCCCCCCCACACCCCCGTCTCCGCTGTCAGCGAGGGTGATCTTTCTGATACACAGGTTGTCGACATGGCATGGGGTTCACAATACATCTGCTCTGGTCTTCTCATTAATCCAACACAATGGACTGATTCTTCATTAACGCAGCCCAAGTGTCCAGAGACACAGGCTACGGGGACTCACAGCCTTGCCTGTGAGTGACTGGAAACAGGCCTGTATGACACACGGACGGCCCAGGAAATGAGAACTTAGCACCGTCTTAATGAAAAGATAAAAACAAATCTCTGTCCCTTTGGAAAAGGGAGGATCTTGCATATCCCACGGGACATCTTCACGAGTGACAACAACCGGAGGACAGGCTGCCACACAGCCCTGAGTCCCAGGAAACTTCGACAGACTTGTCTGGGCAGTGAGCCGCCAGGCTGGGGACCCCGGGACCCTTCCCGCCTCTGGGCCCGTAACTCAACGTCTGCCAACCCTCCCCGGGGAGCTAATGAGGCTCGGACAGGACACGGATCTGAGCCGGGGCGGCCCTGCCAAGGGGGGGGCCTGAGGCCATATTCTCCCTGCACTGAGGCGGCCGAGCGCTCTCCTTCCTGGGGGGTCACTGTCGGCTGCACGGAGCCCCTGGCACCCCAAACCCACCTGTGCTCAGGCTGCCGGCCCTGCTCCCCAGAACAGAAGCGGTGCGTGCCCCAGGATCGTCCGCCTTCTCCCACAGAGACGGGCCGAACTGCGTCCCCTCAACACCCAGAAGTCCCAGCCCCTGTGACCTCAGAATGTGAGTGTATTTGCAGGCGGGGCCTTGAAAGAGGCAAAGAAGGTAAACTGAGGTCGGCGGTGTGGCCCTAATCCAATGTGACTGGGATCCTCATAAGAAGAGGAGATCAGGACACAGACACAGGACTGCGTGAGGACACGGGGAGAGGGTGGGCTGCAGACCAAGGACAGAGAGGCCACGAGAAACCGACCCGGCCCACACCTAGATCTCTGACTTCCAGCCTCCAGACCAGTGAGATGACGCGTTTCGGTTGTTTGGGCCACGCAGCCTGCGGTGCTTTATTGTGCGGCCCAAGCAAGGACATATATGTACATGTATATGTGTATTAATGTGTATATGTGTGCACATAGGTATGTGTATAAACACATATGTGTGCACATGTACACACATGTATATGCATGTATGTATGAGTGTACATATGTGTACAATACACGTGGATGCACATGTATGTGTGTGCACGCACATGAATATGTACACGTGTACATGCATGTGTGTATTTGTATATGTACATGGAGGTATTGGTATGTGTGTATGCACATGCACAAGTGTGTACAAGTATATGCACGGACACATATGTGTGTATATGTATCTGTGACGTGTGTGTGTGTGTGCATGTAGGTATTTGTATGTGCACACGTGTATGTGTATATGTCTATGCATATATGTGCATGTGTGTACATACATACAGGGCACATGTATGTACGTGCACACGTGTATGGATATGTATGTGTATATATATCTGTGTACATGCATATGTGTGTGCATGTAGGTATTTCACATGCATATATCTATGCATATATGTGCATGTAAGTACATACATGCACACATGTATGAGTGTATATGTATGTCTGTATATATGCATGTATACATCTCTGTGTACATGTGCATAGGCATGCATGTATGTATATTTGTGTACGTGCATGTGTGTACACACATGTATGAGTGTATGTGTACATGCATATATGTTTGTACATGTGTGTCTGCGCACACGTGTATGACTGCATGTATGTGCACATGCATGTGCAGATGTGTGCACGCATGTATGGCTTATGCATGCACGCACATGCATGTACATTTATGCACATGTATACTGCATGTATGTGTATAGTCGTACATGTATATACACACATGTATAAGCATGCCTGTGCGCACACGTGTGTGTTTGCATGTGTGTACATATGTGTGTGTGTACAGATGCAGGTATTAGTACATAAAGATACAGATTTGTGCACCTATACTTATGTTTGGGGTTTTTAAGGGACTCATTTCGAGGAACCGGCTCACACGGTGGCTGGTCTGGCACGTGTGAGATCTGCAGGGCTGGCTGGCCGGCTGCAGACTCAGGCAGGAGCTGATGCTGGTCTTGAGGCCCAATTTCTTCTGCCTCAGGGAAACCTCAATGTTTGCTCTTCCGGCCTTTCAACTGATGGGATGAGGCCCACCCACATTCTCCAGGAAAACCTCCTTCCTTAGAGTCAGCAGACTGTAGACACTGCCCACAGCTACAAAGCACCTCACAGCAGCACCCGGTTCAAGTCCAACTGAATAGTCGGCGGAGGGGAGCCTGGCCCAGTGGCTGCCTAAACCCAACACTGTCTCCTCACTGGTCCCCTCCACCCACCAGTCCCGGCGCCAACATGGACCTCCTTAAAAGAGAAGGCGTCTGTGTCTACATCCACATTGGAGGATCTTTTGTCTTTAGCCCAAGACTCCATTCCTTACCATGACGCGAAGCTGTCAGAACTCCAGAATTTCTGTGTGGGAAGGAGTTTTCGGGGCACCCTGGTGGGGGAAGTGTATTAATTTGTGGGGACCCCTGTCACAGAGCGCCACAGAGGGCGAGCCTTACTCACCAGAAATGTATCATCTCACAGATCTGGAGGCCAGAAGTCCAAGGTCGAGGCGTGGGCAGGTGGGTCTCCCTGAGCCCTCACGTGGTCTCTCTTCTGTGTGCATGTCTGTGCCCACATGTCCTCTTCCCATGAGTACACCAGTCATACTGGATTAGGGGCCACCCTAGTGACCTCACTTTACTTGATTACCTCTGTGAAGACCCTCTCTCTAAATATGGCCACATTCTGGGGTCCTGGGACCTAGGGCTTCAACATGCAGATTCCCAGGGCAGATGGGACAAGCAGCAATGACATCTCTGCTGGGAGGCTGTTTCCACAGAGCAGATTATTAGCTCGGATGCAGAACAGGCATATGGTTGTAATAGAGCAGCGTGCGCAGAGTTTTATGAGAAAAAAGCAGAGAAAATCGCGCGAAGAGAGGCCCGTGTGTGACCTTAATTTAGATGTACGCAGTCAGGAGAAGCCATAAAAGTTAAGTTCTTCTTACAGATCTGGCTTCAAGTTGAACCAATTACAGGAATTTTAGTAACACATTTAGGATTAGGCTGGAGTCATAGCTGAGCATCAGTGGAACCAGAACACAGTGAAAAGGAAGAATTTCCACTCCCCCCTCCCCAATAAAACCATCCCAAAATGACTGCCAACAGGACCCAGGGGTGGAATCTGCAAAATGACAAGCAGATGAAGTACCTTGATGGCTTGGAAATCGGGGTCTCTCAAATTCTGCCGGTCTCTGCTGTTACTGAGAAACGCCGGTTCCCGGGTTTAGGAGGCGGCACCTGCACTGCTGGGGCCCCGCGGGCGCCGGGCTGGGGAGGAAACCCCGCGGCGGCCACTGAACTGGCGTCTTCTCTGGCAGCTGACCTCTGCCTGGTTCTTGTCAGGGGTGTCTGCTCGGAAATGTCATTCCCTTCGGACATTCGGACATTCCTTCAGTTTTCACCCAGATTCCTCCTTTTCTCACCCAGAGAAGACTGCATATAGGGGTCATCGAGGGGTGGAGGGTGTAGCACAAACCATGGAATGCTAAAGCCAAAGCACATAAACAAAATGATAAGGGAGATTCCACATCAACTGACGAGTTCCCCGTAATGGGGCGCCAGGCTGGCTCCGCCAGAAGACCTTTCGACTCTTCATCTCTGGGTCTGGAGTTCCAGCCCCACACTGGGCGTAGAGATTATTAAAAATAAAAATAATAAACCAAAAATATGAATTGGATAGTGGGGGGTGTGTGGGTGGCTCAGTCGGTTAAGCGTCTGACTTCAGCTCAGTTCATGATCTCACAGTTCATGAGTTTGAGCCCCGCATTGGGCTCTGTGCTGACAGCTCCGAGCTGGAGCCTGCTTCCGATCCTGTGTCTCCCCCTCTTTCTGCCCCTCCCCTGCTCGCTCTCTCTCTCTCTCTCTCTCTCAAAAATAAACATTAAAAAAAGGGCTGGATGTTATTCACAGCATTGTTCAGGGGCTCCTGGGTGGCTCAGTAAGGTAAGCATCTGACTCTTGATTTCAGCTCAGGTCATGATCTCAAAGTTTGTGGGATCGAGGTCTGCATGGGGCTCTGTGCTGACAGCGTGGAGCCTGCTTGGGACTCTCTCTCTGCCTCTCTGTGCCTCTCCCACTTGTGCGTGTACTCTCTCTCTCAAAATAAATGAACTTCAAAAAATAAATAAATTCCCTTAAAAAAAAAGCATTATTCATAATGGACTAAAAATTGAAAGCAACCTATTACAATCCACCACCAGGAAAACAGATAAATGGTATATCCATACCATGGAATACTACTGGGCAATAAGAATAAATGAAATATTAATTATTTGATAATTAATATGACTAAACAAAACATCAACACCTGTCGCAACATGGATGAACCTCAAAAACTTTATGGTGGGCGTTCACCAAATAGTGAATGGTTCCATTTACATGAAGTTCTAGAAGGGCAAAAATACCAAAATCCTGAGAGCAAATTAAAGGTTGCCTAGTGCTGGGGCTGAGGAGGGGGCTCCGGCTAAGGGGATGGGGACTTTGGGGAGAAATGAAATGTTCTCTCTCTTGACTGATGGGTGTTACATAACTGTATACCATTACTAAAATGTATCAAACTGTACACTAAAAATAGGTAAATCATAGTATATGTAAATTATACCTTCATAAATCTGAAGGTTTTATTTTTATTTTAATTATTTTAATTTAAAAAAATTTAAGTTTATTTTGAGAGAGACAGAGATAGTGCGAGCAGGGGAGAGGCAGAGAGACAGGCAGAGAGAGAGAATCCCTAGCAGGCTCCGTGCTGTTAGCACAGAGCCCAACAGGAAGCTTGATCTCATGAACCGTGAGATCATGACCCGAGCCAGAATCAAAAGTTGAATGCCTCACTGACTGAGCCGCCCAGGCGCTCCTGTTTTTTGTTCTGTTTTGTTTTGTTTTTTTTGTTTTAAATTTCAACCTCACAAATCTTTGTTCCCTGATGAGAAGATTCTTCCTACAGCACAGAACACCTGGTGTGGGAGTAGGGAGACAAGCATTCCTCCTGCTACAAACATTGATTAACGGCCTGCTGTATGCTAGGCTGGGATCTTGAACCCACGTACAGCTGACCCCAAAGGCTAGAAGATGGCACTTTTTGCAGCCTCGGTGGTGCTCTTGAGGCGCCCAGAGGGACAGAGTGGGGCTCGAGCCTGCGGTTTTCTCCGTCAGCCCCTGCACACTGGCCTTTGCACACCTTACAAACATGCTCTTTGGCGAGATTCTCAGAAAGGCACTGCCGGGGGGCCAGTGAGCCGCTGCCTCGGCTTGAGCAGGACTTCCTCCTTCAGCGGAAACCAGCCGGCTGGCTTCACCGAGAGCAGACGCCATGGCAAGAAGACGGGGGGCCCTGCCTCCGAGGAGCGCCCAGACCCAGCCTGGGGGGCCCTGCCTCCGAGGAGCGCCCAGACCCAGCCTGGGGGGCCCTGCCTCCGAGGAGCGCCCAGACCCAGCCTGGGGGGCTCTTTAGCCAGACCCGTCTTCAGGGCAAGAGCTTGGAAATGCGTGTCGGCTCTTGGCTCCTCTTTCTCTTCACTGCCACCTCCTCCGGTCCTCTGGGGGCAACCATTTGCTTCTCCGAGATTCCCAGCACGGCCACCCAGGCCCGGCCCTCCCTCTGGAGCAGCACACGCATCCCACATCAGACGGGGTTTGACACGGCCGTCTCTCTCCAGGGACGGTGCTCACGGTGAAGAGCCAAGCCGGTCGGCACATCAGATCAAAGGACTCTTCAAAATATACCTCAGCCACTCCACTCACCCCCAGATGCCTCTCAAGCCCTCCCCTCCCTTCCCCAACCCTGCTGTGACCGTGCCTGGCCCAACCCCATACTACGGCGCTTAGATCACCGGTCTCAAAAGTGCTCGTACGCATAAAGAAGTTGCTGGAACTTCCTTTTCGTTTTTAACATCTCATCCTCTTGAGGGGCACCTGGGTGGTTTAGTCAGTTAAGCGTCCAGTTTCGGCTCAGGTCACGATCTAGCGGTTTACGGGTTTGAGCCTCGCATTGGGCTCTGTGCTGACAGCTCAGAGCCTGGAGCTGCTTCGGATTCTGTGGCTCCCTCTCTCTCTGTCTCTCAAAAATAAGTAAACATTAGAAAAGGATTTTAGAAGTCCATGGAGGGTTCAGAAAGCAGAAGATGGTGGTTCATACTCCAGTGGCAGCCGTGTTGGGTGTGCCCAGGAGGCAGAGAGGAGTCCGGGGTGAGTGCGGGACGCAGCCTAAGCAGCTAGGAGGGTGGTGAGGCTGGCTTCCCCTATGGGGAGGACGTGGGAGGAGCAGTTTGGTGGCTTTGGGGAAATAAGAGTTGTCTCTGGGCATGGGTCATTAGAGGTGGCTATCTGAAATTCAAGAGGAGAAATATGGATTTCACTGTGCAGCTGAGCAGGAATTATTTAACTCATCCCCCGTTTGGGTGGTTTCCAGTTTTTGCTAGTGTAGACAACACCACGGTCAACTGTCAGCTGCCAGCTCCTCAAATCAGTCTTGTGCCCCTCCTGTTTTCTCTGATTCCACTGCACCCACAGAAAGTGAAGATTCAACGCATCATGGGCGACCAGCTGACCCAAAAACGGATGCGTGTTCAGAGATTCTCAATGGATATTTCCGCAAAGAAGATCTACTAATGGCCAAGAAGCACTAGAAACGATATTCAGTGTCATCAGCCGTCAAGAAAATTCAAATGACAACCACAGTGAAATATCACTCTGCACCCATTGGGATGGCTATAATCAAAAAGACAGAAAACTGTTCGTCATGACGTAGAGAAACTGGGACACTCAGTAAATGCTGGCGGGAACAGAAAATGGTGTCGCTGCTTTGGGAACCAGTCTGGTAGGTCTTCAGAAAGCTAGATGTGGGTTTGCCATAGGACCTACCCCACAGCTAGGTGTGCACTGAAGAAAAAGGGAACCGCAAGTCCACACACACAAACTGCTATTTAAATTGTTCATAGCAGCATTCTTCATGAAAGTCCCAAAGGGAAAACCAAGCAGCTCCCATGGGCTTACGAACAGATGAATAAAATGTCTATGTGTATGTGGAATCCTCTCCGGCCAGAAGGAGGAAGCGAGTACCGATGTGAGTTACGGCCTGGATGAGCTCAAAGCTTCCAGCTGAGGAAAGGAGGCTGCCCACGCGAAGCCACCGCTGTCGGACTCAGAACAGGAACGGCCGCACGGCCCGAGAGCAGACTTGCGCGTGCTGCCTCGGGCAGGGGGGCTGAGAGGAACGTGGGCAGGCCACTAACGAGCACGGGGAGGTAAAGTGGGTTCTGGTCACAGTCACACAGCTCCGCACGTGTACTAACGACCGTTGGATTATACATGTGAAACGGGTGAATTTCAGAGTATGTGGGTGATACCATGGAAGAGCTATTACTAATAAATTGAGAAGTGAATTCCTATTTGTTTAGTTTTGCTCCGAAGGCATGGTGGAGTGCACTCCACAGGGGAAGGCTGGTGTTACCCATCACCGCCTGGCATGTCCGCACACCACAGCGATCTGCACACCGATAGGGCCTCATGATGGGAACACAGAAAATGACAGCGCGGGACAGTCACCCCAAAAAGTGCACAGTGGGGCGGGGGGCTGATAAATGATGGAAATCAGGGACACAATATGCAAAACAGATGGCTAGTATTTAATCTTTTTACGGTTTGGAAATAGAGGTCTTCAGAACACTGGCTGCGTTGTGCTCTTTCCGAGAAAGTCCCTTCCTGAGCTGGATGGCAGCATATATATTGCTTGGATTCCAGTCCAGCATTTAGCTCATTAATCAGGGAAAAATTCCATGGTGGGTTGTTGAACTGAGGTTTTCTCTGGCAACTGGACCCAATGTTGACATTCAAACTCCTTCTCAAGGACTAAGAGGCTCCAGTCCGGAGGGTTTCTATCATCTGAACCTCTTTTCTGTTTATTTAGGTTGGGCCCAAGTCCTTCCTGCAGCCACCGAGACCGTCTGCAAAGACCCTGCACCAACTCTGAGCCACGTGTCTGAGTTTAAGTTTCTATTAGCCGCTGCTGCTACTCATCTGAGTTTTCTGTTAGCCTCTAAAAGAAATAGGTGGGATTAACTTTAATAATACATTCCATTTAACTCCCCACGTCAACAGTAATACCGTCTCGATGTGGGATCAATAGAAAGGTCGTTACTGAGATATTGTGCGTCCTTCGTTCTGCTTCATCTTGGAAACCCCTCGTGCGGCGCACCGCGGTGCAGACGGGCCACGTCTGAGACGCTCAGCGGCCACACGTGACCCCTGGCTGTTCCTCTGCGCAGCTCCGCCCCGAGGGCTCTGTCTGTGTAGGGAAAACAGTGTTTGGGACGGGGCCTCCGTTTCACAGGCGCAGCAGGGAAACAGAACAGAATATTAAAAACAATTTTTTTGTACTTTTATTAAGTTATCTCTTTACCAAACATGGGGCTCAAACTCACAACCTCAAGATTAAGAGTTGCACGCTCCACCGACTGAGCCAGCCAGGGGCCCTGAGAAAAATTCTGAAGGTACAGGATGAAGGAGGAGTCACAAACAGGACACGAAAGTCAATGAACACAGAATAACAGATATATTAATCGGACTCCAAAAGGTCTGTGCCAGGGGGCGGGGAGAGGGGATCCTCCACCACAGGCAAGACTTCAATGGCTCCCTGGGTCGGATATGCGGAAATGGAAATGACAGTCAAGCCAACACGGAGTCAAGTCAGAGGGAAGGCCGCACTTCATGACAGAAGAGCAGGCAAAGGGTGTGAACTGAGTCCTGACAAGAGAATGTCTGTGTGCGATAGACATAAAGAGATATTCCACTGCACCTTTAATACCAAGTCAGACTTTGAAACCAAAACAGGAGGGATCACTGTTGACAAAGTCGAAGACAGGAAGGTCAGGGGCACGCGGCTGGCTTGTTGGTGGGGCACGCAGCTCTTGATCTCAGGGTTGTGGGTTCAAGCCCCACGTTGGGTGTGGGGTCTACTTAAAAAAATGGTGGCACTTGGGTGACTCAGTCAGTTGGGTGTCTGACTCGATTTCAGCTCAGGTCATGGTCCCACAGTTCACGGGTTCGAGCCCCACGTCAGGCTCCATGCTGACAGGGCAGAGCCTGCTTGAGATTCTCTCTCTCTCCCTCTCTTTCTCTGCCCCTCCCCTAGCTCACTCTCTCTCAGAATGAATAAGTAAACAAACATTTTTTAAAAATTGTAAATGAAGTTAGGAATGTTGTAGGGAATGGACATTCTCAACGCTGGCCCCTGAGTCTGGGTCTGGTGACGGGCACCGAAGTCTAAAAGGCGTGGGTGCTCCGACAATGCAAGTCCGGCTGTGGGAGGTCTGCCGACTGGGGACACTCACAGACACTCCGGAACCGCCGCGGCGGCCATCACGTCTTCGTCGGCAGCAGCAGGACGCTGGCGACGAGGGTGTGCGCCGCACGGACAGAGGCGCTGCCCTGCGGTCGGAGGCCACGTGCAGCCGGTCAGATGAACTCAGCCCTTTCCTCCCATGACAGAGCCTGTTTTCTGAACACGCAATGTCATGGTACCGTGTTCCCAGAAGATGGGCGGACTGCGGATCTGCACACCTCGGTGCTGGCTTAAAGCAAAATTAACGGGTTCGTTCGCTCACACGCATTTGAGACACACAACGTGAGGACCTACTCTGCGCCAGGCCTACCACGAGGCCCCGGGGACACTGCAGAGAACGCAAAAGGGCAGATCCCTGCGGATGCAGCCGGCAGCAAACAAACAAACAAGCAAACAAAATACGTCCCGAGACACAGAGATTCAGCACCATCTAGAAACCAAAGGTGTTTTCCCTCTAGTTCCACCCCTACAGATGTGACCAGCGGAAATTCACCCCACGGGCAAGGCGAGGGTACAAGCATGTGGCCTGCGACCGTCTCTTACTGGATAAATACGTGGTAAGCAACAGCAGTGCGCCAGGAGACATTCACGGAGACGGGGTGCCGGCGTGGAGAATTCAGAGACCGGCGGGAGCGGCTCTGAGGTCGATCCCGGGGAGCATGAACGCCCCGCGCCCGCAGCGATGGCGAGGGCACAGGTCGCTAGCGGGCCTTGGCCTCACGCCCCTGGCCCCTGACTCTGGCGGTGAACGCCCGCAGGCGACTCTCCAGCCGAGTCTTTATCGCCCTGCGAGGTCTGCAGGCATCTGCTCTCTCTTCCCTTCACATTCCTGCCTTATCCACTAAGCTCTCTGAAGTCATAAGGAGGCTAATGAGCACATTTCCCGGAATCTGAGGCTTAGCGGATGTCTGCCCTCCAGCAAGAACCTTCTATGGCAGATAGAGAGATGTATGGCGGGGGTGGCGGTAGACTCATCCATTTCTTCCAAAAGATAACTCTGTGCCAGGATGTTTTTGTTTTTCTGAACCCGCACGTATTCGCCTTTGCAGGGCTTGGAAAATTCCGGTCTCTTTTCTCGGCGCCCCCAGCAGGCCCGCTGCTGACGTTTCCATGACAGCAGCCTGAGCCACCTCTCCGGCCCAGGTGAAGGGGGAGAGCAGGGCAGAGCCTGCATCTCCCCAGCAGGGAGACCGGGGGAGGGGCTTCCCGGTGGGCTGAAGTCGCTGTCCCCTCTTAGCAGAGGCTCATGCCCAACTCCTGTCTTGAGAATCAATGTCCTGCGAACCGGGGTCTCTGCGTATCCTCATTTTCAGCCTCTTGACGGCTGCAAACGCCCTTCCCACCCCTGAATGGAGAAAATCAAGGCTGAGGCAGGGGTGGGAGATGGGGGGGCCCCTGGAGGCAGCATCCAGGTCACCTGGTCCTTAGGATATCATTTACCTGGGACGGGGAGGGCACCCAGGAATCTGCATTTCTAACAGGTTCCCAGGTGAGGCTTAGACTTTGAGAAGAACTGGTCTTATTCTTACTGCTGAGTTGTGGTCCATAGACCAACAGCATGGGCACCCCTGGGGGCTCTGCAGAAATGCAGGACCCCAGACCCACTGTAAGGAACTGGCTCATGTCCTCTGAAATTCACGTGTTGAAGCCCTAACACCCAGGGGCCGGCTCTGGCAATGGGCCCCGCCCCGTAAGGAGGAAATTAAGTGTGAATAAGCCCCGGAGGGTGAGGCCTAATCTGCAATCCCAGGAGAGAGTGCTCCTGACCCGGCTTGGGTTTGCAGGCCTCTGGAGCCAGCGGGGCTGCTGTGTAAGCGCCCCAGTCTGGGTATTCTGTGACGGCGGCCTGAGCGGGCTAACACACCTGGTGAGTCGGCATCCGAGGTTCCGCGCAATTTCCCCGATGCTGCGTGGGCACAGGAGTGTTGGGAGCACTGACGGATCCCGCTGGGGGGCGACTCGGGGTTGATAATATTTCCCTGATTATATCACACCTTCCTGACGGGCAGGAAAGACCTTCTTGCTGAGTTCCGGGGAACTTCAACTAAGGGAGCTCGGTCCCCCTTCTTTCCTTACTTCGCCCCGCCCCTAAACGCTCCTCTGCCTGGCTCCGCCCCTCCTGGAGACCCCACCCCCTCCCCGGCTCAATCCCCAAACCGGGTGTCCTTCCCCGATTCCATCCACACTGCAGACCAGGTGTGTGTTTGCACTTCCTACTCCACAAATCTCCAAACCGATCGCTCCGCCCGCAGCAAGGCCAGTTTCCCCTCTAGAATGGGTCTCCACACCTCCACCCACGCACGGGTGGCTGTCCTTTGCTTTCTTCTCCTCTTGACTCTCTGACCCAATGCCCCAAGACACTGGTCCCACGGGATATAATCAACGGGCCTTTCTCCTCGGCACCTTGGAATGCAGCATCCTTGGAATCGTGAAGTAATAAGTATGGGTTACACCATTTTCCTCGTTATGTGGTTCACACGAGGAACCCCAGTAGAGAAAGGCTCCCAACTAGACCAGAGGTTCCCAAACTTGACGGACATCAGAACCCCTGGGGGGCTTGTGAGAGCTGAAAGTGATGTCCGCCCTCCCAGAATTTCTGAATCACTGGGTCTGGGATAAGACCAGGGAACATGCATATCTAACAAGTTCCCGGGCAGTACCAATGCTGTTGCCTAAGCGACGCACTTTGAGAACCACAACTTTCACGTAACAGATTCTAGAAAAACATCTCAAGGAAAGCAGATATTAAGTACTTACTTGAGCTAGACCCGGACAGACGCTCACATATATGTTCTTTAGAAACTGCATGAAAAAAACACTGGCTCTGTCGGCAGAGCCTGTGACTCTTGACCTCGGGGTCATGAGTTTGAGCCCGACATTAGGCACAGAGCCTGCTTTAAAGCAGTGAAAAATAAAGTAAAAATTAAAAACCATCCCCTACACCAATATGCCCAACTGACTTGTCTAATTGTCCGGTTTTTAGAGCGTTTTAGGGTCACAGCGAACTTGAGGAGGTCCAGACGTTTCCCGGGTAAGCTCTGCCCCGCACAGACATGACTTCCGCCATTATCAACGTCCCCCACCGGAGGACGTCCGCTACAGCTGGTGAACCGCGCGTCATTACCACCCAAAGTCCATGGTTTACACGAAGGGGCGTTTTTGCTGTTAAGCATTCTCTGGGCTTAGACAAATACGTGATGACTTACGTCCACACGGCGGGATCAGAGTAGTTTCATTGCTCTAATAATGCTCTCTGCTCTGCCTGTTGGTCCCGCCCCTGATTCCCGGCAACCGCTGATCTTTCCACCATCTGTCCATTCGCATGGTTTCGCACGTTCCAGAACGTCACAGGGTAGCATGCGGCCTTCAGACTGGCTCCTCCCACGCCGTGATCCACATGCGAGGCTCCGGAGGCGGGAACGTCTTCTCGAGGCTTGGTAGCTCACGGCTACTGAGCGCGCAATGCTGCCCCACAGTCTGGGTCCCGACTGATTTCTGACGGGAGTGCAAACACACGCCAGGGGAGGGAAGGGAGCGTTCGCACCAAACGGCGCTGCGGCCGCTGGGCGCCCGCGGGCAGAAGAGTAACTGTGACCGGGCCTCACGCGAGCTAGCGGCCGGAGGAGCCTGCGTGTGTGAGAAACCCGCAGAGAACACGCACGCGTTTGCACACACGCGCGCGCGCACACACACACACACACACAGGAGCACATCAGAGTGGGGGAATCTGAACAAGAAGGACAGGTCACGACCATGTCAGTATCCTGGTTACGACACGATTTGCAAGATGTCCCCATGGGCCCAATCCGGGTAAGGGTACATGTGATTGTAAAAGTGCAGGTGGGTCTAGAATTTTCTCGAAATAAAAACTTTAAGTAGAAACCAGAATCCGGATATGTCGTCTCTTAAATGGTGGAGATACTATTAAATGTATTCCCTTCACTTGTTCATTCCCCAAGGGCACAACGCAGTTTCGCAGGTGAGAGAATGGAATTGGGGTGATACGGGAGGATGTTCTTAGTCTCCGGAGATGCACCTGACAGCGTGAAGAGAGGCCTGAGGTCTGTGCTTGAAATAATGACATTTGGGGGGCGCCTGGGCGGCTCAGTCAGTTAAGCGTCTGACTTCGGCTCAGGTCATGATCTCACAGTTCGTGGGTTCAAGCCCCACATCGGGCTCTGTGCTGACAACTCAGAGCCTGGAGTCTGTTTAGGATTCTGTGTCTCCTCCTCTCTCTCTGCCACTCCCGTGCTCATTCTCTCTCTCTCTCTCAAGTAAAATAAACGTTAAAAAAATTAAATAAATGATGAATTTGAGACACATCCATCTATGGCCAAACTACACAGGGCCAACACGGGGTATTGAGCAGGCAGGCAGGTGTTCATTGGACTCTCCTTGCTGCAAAGGATTCAAAATGTTTATAATCAAAAAGTTTAAAGGAGGGTATATGTATGGTTAGAAACGGGAGTCTCCAGATGTGGTTGGTGTGCTGATTCAGAGCAAGCGGGTCTCTTCCCTGTTAACCTGGGTGTGTCTGGATGCCAGCCAGAGGTTTAGCTCACGGGTCAGGAGACACCCCGGGGTGGGATGCTGGCTGGAGGGCTCAACTCGACCCACGATCACTTGACTGGACCCTCCAAGGGACTCGGGACCAGAAGCTATCCCAGCTGTCCCTTGTTCTTGTCCCGCTTAAAGCTCTGTCCTCTCCCACAGATCACTGCTCATGGTTGGCGACCGCCCTGGTCTGCTGTCTGGACCAGTCTCTGCCTTGGCTTTGATGCTCAGCCCTCAAGACCCTTCTCCAGCACGCAGCCACCATGTTCCTTCAAAACCACAGAGTGGATTGTAGTCATCACCTGTGGGAGGTGGTGAGCCTTTCTTTTGTCAATTTGTACCGAATTTCACTTCCTTGACCCACTCCTCAATTCCACATCTGGGAATTTATCCTCAACGGAAACCAGCCCAAATGCGCCGGGAGCAGGTATCATCATGGAGATTAAGGCAGCCTCGTTTCTAAAATACATAAATTGCAGTTAGGTCTACAAAACACTCCCACCAAGATGAGCACGTGGCATTTTTCTAATCAGAAGCAAACAGCCCATTTAAGTCAGGCAGCAGGAATAAGCTTGCAGCCCACAGTCCTGGGTTGTGCCTTTAAAAATGCATTTAGGGGCGCCCGGGTGGCTCAGTCGATTAAGCGTCTGACTTTGGCTCAGGTCATGATCTCACGGTTTGTGGGTTCGAGCCCCGTGTTGGGCTCTGGGCTGACAGCTAGCTCAGAGCCTGGAGCCTGCTTCAGATTCTGTGTCTCCCTCTCTCTCTGCCCCTCCCCTGCTCACGCTCTCTCTCTTTCTTAAAAATAAAAAATGTATTAAGAGGGCAGATCTCATGTTAAGTGTCCTTACAATAATAAAATAATATAAGGAGGGGGACAAATAGTCCACCTCTTTATCTCACTCAAAATAAAGTCACATTTTAAAGTGTACCTCACAACATGTGCAAATGCTCATGCGTTACATAAAAAAGATGTCACACTGCAAAGAATCCTACCCATTTCACCTAAAACTTTATGTGGAGGTGGGCACAGAAAAGAAAACTGGAAAATGCAGCAAAAGGTGAGTGTTTTTTACTGGATTGTCTGGTTATGGAAGACAAATCGATCATTAAAGTCGATAGCCCTAATAAACAGTGTTCATTCTGCTTGACCAATTATTGCCCACATATATATTTTTTAAATTTATTTTTGAGAGACAGAGAGATAGAGCATGCGTGGGGAAGGGGCAGAGAGAGAGGGAGACACAGAATCTGGAGCAGGCTCTATCCAGCCTCTGAGCTGTCAGCACAAAGCCCGATGCGGGGCTCAAACCCATGAATCGTGAGATCATGACCTGAGCTGAAGTCAGATGCTCAACTGACTCAGTCACCCCTATATATATATATTTCTGTTAATGATACATATAACTATTTCCTGCCTCTTCCCTGTCCTGGAAATATAACAGGTCCCAGAGGGAAGTATGACCTAATCTCTCTCGCTTGCTTAAATCACTTCAGTGGATTCCTTTTGTTCTGTAAGCAAAGGCCGCTCCTGCCTGTCAGCTGCGAGCCGCTGGGACTCCGGAGTTCCTGCGAAGGCATCGCGTGGGGGGAGGGGGCACCCCAGCCGGGGTGGCGGCCTCTGGGCTCTGCCGCTGAGATTCACTTGCATGATGCCTTGACTCTCACTTGCTGTCTTTATATTCTTCCTGTGCGTACGTTCATGCCTGTGTGTGTGTGTGTGCGCGCGCACGCGCGTGCGTTCAAAAAGGAACAGAAGTGAAATTCTTCTCACCGACATGGCCATGACTTCCATGCGCTGTGTAATGTGGCTTCACCAGGCGCATCTGGGACCAGATGGCTGTTGTGTATAAAAATCTGCCATGTGTCCACACGCGCCCCAGTTTGGGGCCAGGACCCAAGACAGGCACTCAGCCCATCAGAAGACGATGAGGCCTGGGTGAGAGAGAAGCTAAGAGAGAAGAACACAGAAGGATACAGAGTCTGGGAAAAGGGCAGCTAGGGTTAAATATTTTCACGATTTAGAAACTCGTGTCTTCGGAACAGAGGTCAATGTTGAGCTGTTTCTAAGAAATCCAACCGCTTCCTGATAGGGAGGAAATGTATGTATTGTTTGGTTTCCAGCCGAGCACTGAGCTAATGAACCACGGTGAGTCCTTGAACTAAAATACAATCTGATGATTGGGCCAGGAAGCAACGTCCAAATTACTTCTCTTCCAGGACCACAAGTTTCCAATTAGACATGTGTCTCTTAAGTGAACTCAGATCTGGCCCAAACGCCTCTTGTCCACGGAGGTCTGGGGCCGTAGCGAGGACCGGACTTTCTGGGCCCCGGGAGGAGGGCAGTGTCTGCACAAGAGAGTTCTTTCCAAGCCCGATGTGACACAGGAGGCTATTTTTGCAATCGTGGGATGGGAGATGCTTTATTCAAGAGAATCTAGACATCCACAAACACAGAATGAAAGAGCCTTAAGCCTTATTACATAAACACAAAACGTGAGAATGTGGAGACTCTAGAGAAGTAACCAACTGGGCGAAATCAGCACCTCGCATAGAAACAAAGGCGCTCTATTGATAACACCCGAAGAGCGCCAACGGGCCCAGATGGGAAAGCTGAACGTCGAATGCGGAAAGGAGGAAAGGAATGGGCGCAGGCAGTTCACGGAAGAGAAAATGCAAAGGTTCTGAGAAACGGGAAAACGTGCCCCAACTTACTTGTGACGCCTGGAGAGCAGGCGGACCGAGCGTCCACTGATGGATGAGAGGATCGGCCAACAGGGCAACGAAGGATTATCTGGCCTTAAAAAGGAACGAGGTTCTGGGGCGCCTGGGGAGCTCAGTCAGTGGAGCCTCCGACTCCTGGTTTGGGCTCAGGTCACGATCCTGTGGTTCGTGGGTTTGAACCCCAGGTGAGTCCTGAGGAGGGCTTTGCACTGACGGCATAGGGCCTGCTCTGGACTCTCCCTCCCTTTCTCTCTGCCCCTCCCCTGCGCACTTGAAGGAATGACATTCTGACAACGGATGCAGCGTGGAGACAGCACGCGATGTGGATAAGCAGGCCGTGAGAGCACAGACGCTGTACGATCCCGTGTGTGTGAAACACCCGTCCCGGGGACGGATGGCGGTGGCCTTCACGTGGTGTGAATGTGCTTCAGGCCACTGAACTGTGCACTTGAAAATGGAGAAGACAGTACTTTTCATGTTATGTGTATTTGACCACAATTTAAAAAAACCAAACCAAACCTGGACGCTGGAACCAAAATGAGGTGCCCTTGCAGAGCGATGACACCCAGGGTGGGCAAGACGGGGGGATGGAGCCCTTCGGACGAGGCCGCTGGGAATCCGGGTGGGCACGGCGTCCGCGGAACGACGTCAGCCACAGATCAGGGCGTCCAGCACGCGCATGACCTTCCACGCGCCACTGTGGCTTCTGGGAGCCTGGTCAGTAGGAGCATCAGGAAGGCGCACCCGTCGGCACGGGGCCACTCTGGCGGCGGAACAAGAGCAAGACGCTAGAAGCCAGCGGGCAGAGAAGACACACCAAGGGTGTCAATGGCAGCGATGACGTAGCATCTTACGTCCAGAAAAGGTGGCTCCTTTTAAATATTTTTTTAATGCTTATCTATTTTTGAGAGAGAGAGAGACTGAGTACAAGTAGGGGAGGGGCAGAGAGGGAGAGGGAGACCCAGAAACCAAAGCAGACTCCAGGCTCTGAGCTGTTAGCACAGAGCCCGACGCAGGGCTTGAGCTCATGAACTGCTAGATCATGACCTGAGCTGAAGTCGTGACTGAGCCCCTCCAGGCGCTCCTCTGGATGACGTCTTAAAAATATATACACATATATAAATGGTGTTTTAATGCCTGGGCTAATGATTTGCACTTCATTCCTAATTTAATTCACTATTGAAGATTATGTCCCTTCATCTAAGATATTTAATTAACTGTTTAAGAAATACATCGAGGAGGAAAGCGGGAGAGAACGTGGTGTGCGTCATAATCCGCGTCTTGACCAGAGGTCCTGCCTTCACTCACCGATACCCTAGACGAGCGTGGCCAATAGAAACAGAAGTTTTGGGGCCACATATGTAACTACATTTTCTAGTAACCAATTTATTTTTAAAAAGCAAAAATAATGAAATGGGTGAAATTAATCAATCCGCAGAATTTGAATGAGGTATTAAAAAAAAATACATTTCTACACTGACCCCTGGGAAGCCAGGGCGTGTTTCACAATGACAGCCCCTCTTGATCTGGGCCGGCCACATTTCACGTGCTCAGGAGCCACAGACGTGTGGGGCAGCCCAGGTCTGGAGGGGCCTCAGGTGGTTTTGAAGGCACACGCATTCACCCTGAGAGCATGGAAAATTCCAGACACTGCGTCTCTTCCTCCATCTCCACAGCCTGGCTCCCCTGCCCACACATGGGTTACAGTTTCCATGGCAACAGCCTGAATGAGGCTCTGCAGTGAGGCGCTCCAGGATGAGCAGAGAAAAGCAACCAAAAACCAAACTCGCCTGGCGGGGGGATGGGAGGACGGGGGGAAAGGCCCCCACGCAGCCCCATCGTGCGCGAAGCACTGTGTCATCAGCCCGGGTCTGTGTGAGAGAAAGCAAACGGCAATGATGCTGTGCGGTAACTAACTGGAATCTCGATGGAAAGTTTTAAAAAATAAGTAATAAAAAAAAGAAAGAGAAATCACAGGCCTCCTGCAAGCTCTGGTGATATGAATGACCTCTTCTCCCATTCACACGTTTGCGCGTGTGCTCACGCGATAAAACACGGACTGAGCCCCTAGTATCCGCCAGACCCAGTGCCGGGGGCAGGAGTTGCCAAGACCACCAAAATAGCCAGAACTTCTGCCCAGAGACGCACTATTTCATCCAACAAGTTTCATCTCATTCATTACCTGTTACGTGAGTTTCCAGAAAGTCTCTCAGGCAATTTGCTGAAACCACCAAGAGGAGTCTGATCCCTTAGGACTTAACATTCCCGCTGAGGAGGGGGGCTGCAGACAAAATATAAGATGTCAGGCTGGTGAGCCCTAAAGTGAAACAGGAACCGGGGGTCCTGGGAGAGAGAGGGCGTGAGGGCTGATGTTTTAGACAAGGAAGTCGGAGACCATCTACAGGGCGGCAGGACCAGCGGGAGGTATGGACAAAAGAAGGAAGCCAGCCGTGAAAGCATACAGCAGGTGCAAAGGCCCTGAGTCAGGAGCATGTTTCAAGGGCAAGCCAGCTGGCCGGAAGCTAGATCCAGAGAAAGACCAGAGCTGAGCATGGAGGGGGTGCAGGCAGGTCACAGTGCCAACTCTGGAGTCTTTAATTAAGAGATAAAATTATGAAGACTGCCTATATGGCTCACACTAATTGTGCAACTACTATGTGCCGGCTCTGGGTTGGTGACACTCCCGTCCCACCTTCCTCATTAGAGCAGCCCTCTCATTGGCGGGGAGTGAGGCTTACTTGGACTAATCAGCGATGCAAAATGATCAGCAGGCAGGAAGTGCTCAAGAACTGTCATCCTCCCCCGCTGGCCTTCTGCACTTGGGGAAACTGGGAAGAATTTATCGGCTTTCCCATACATGAATAATACAACAAAACCTGTATTTGAAAACGTGGCAGCAGGGAGGTTCTGGAGCCAGATGGAAATCCCAAGCAACCGTAAAATTATTCTGACGAGGGCACAGCCCTCACCACCACTAAGCTCGCCTCGACCAGCCACCGCTATCGCTGGCCACCTGCCTGGTGGGATTCTCCGTCTCCCGCCGGCAGATCAGATCTACCTCGAGGTAGCAAGGAAATGCCTACCTGGTCGGGGGTGAAAACCAAACCACAACAAAAACCAGAGGACTCTGAATGTCTATGTTTGCATGCTTATACATTTAAGGGTATAATAAAAGCAGAATTCTCACTGTTGATTTTCAAGTATTACTAGGCTTGGTCAAACAGGCATTATCAGTGAATATACGTTAATATGCTATGTGAGAATTTAAAATGTTGGGGTGCCTGGGTGGCTCAGGTAAGCATCTGACTTTGGCTCAGGTCATGATCTCACAATTTGTGAGATCAAACCCCACATCAAGCTTTGCACTAACAGTGTGGAACTGGCTTGGGATTCTCTCTCTCCCTATCTCTCTGCCCCTCCCCCCACTCAAAATAAGTAAATAAACATTAAAAAAAAAACCCCACAACCTTATTTTGGACAGCACTGACGTGGTCACAGGCATTTTTCGGATCTGGCTAAAGCAACCTGATTGGGGGGTGGGGGGAGATTTTGTGGAAAATATGCGTGTACAGGGTTACAAGATTTAGGAAGTAGAAATACAGGATATCCAGTTAAATTTGGATTTCAGGTAAACCATGAAAAACTTTTAGCATAAATATGTCCTGTGCAGTATTTGGGACGCATAGTATAGTACATACCTGTACTGGGAAAAAAAGGTGCTCACTGTTTATCTGAAATTCCAATTTTATCTGGCAGCCCTATTTCTGTGTTATTAGTTATAATTATTTATGCACACATATATATGCATATGTGCATATAGATAAGGTTATTATCTATGTAACCACACCTAGTTATACTTCCAGCATCACGTTTACTAACCGATACATACACATCAGTAGCTGTAAAGGCTTGGTCGCCATCCGGGCGTAAGATCGCCCCAGCAGTGCGACGCCAGCTAGCCCGACGGCTGTACCGAGACCCCGAGCGAGGGACGAACACGTCTGCGGTGCGGGACCCCAGAATTACGAGAACCGGGAGGAAGAAAGAAGGTTTGAAATGTACAAAGCAGAAGCTGGGTGTGGAAAACTGTTCTAAACATGAGAAGGATAAAATCTGTAAGCGGAGGACCCCTTCTCATGGATGCCTGGTCAAGACACAAAGTCTTCTCTGTCAACGAGTTCGGACAGCGTTTACGACGGGAACAGCCTGGAAAAGTGGGGCGTGGATTTTAGCAGAATCCCGGTTACGCAGGTCACGCCCGGCAGACAGACGGCACGCTAAGACCGGTCGTGAGGACGTGCAGCCGAAGGTCTGGGCATCAGCCCAAGTGTCACATAACGTTCCCTCCAGTATCAAGATCCCTGGAGGAGACGCCTGGGTGACAGGGTTCCCGGACACATTCATCAACCCGTCGACTCATTAGCTGCGCGGGACGGCCGTCCGGCCACACAGCTGTTCTGCACCACCCAGGACAGCGTGCAGCTGCGCTGGCATAGGATTTAGTTCCAGATCAAGTTAGGAGATGTTGCTTTATCAGCCACATCAGATCTGAAATGTG
Source organism: Mungos mungo (assembly GCA_004023785.1). Lineage (NCBI taxonomy): Eukaryota > Metazoa > Chordata > Mammalia > Carnivora > Herpestidae > Mungos > Mungos mungo. The sequence continues at coordinate 83,479 of PISW01007330.1, forward strand.
CCGAAACGGGGAGTCTGCTCATGGAAGCCAAATTTCAGTGCGGAAGAAAGAAGGCTTGGAGGAGGCTGCAAAAATAACTAAAAATGCTGTTAGACGAAAATCGTAACGAGAAGGAAGCGGAATCGTGACAGCCAAAGAGACGCAGGTGGTGAAAGCCGCTGCACACGGCATTTTTTTCTCAGCACAAGAACCAGGACTCTTCCAAAGAGGAAATTAAAAGCAGAAAGAAAAATGGGAACAATAGCAAAGAGAACACATAATTTGCGGGTCACCAAAAAAAACGTGCAGGGAGGCACGCACTAGCTGAGTGTCGTTTACTGCTTTTAATGAGGACCGTGAGCGTCCACTGTGATCTGACGTGATGAACAATATTTGAGTCAACGCGGTTGAAAAGCTGGCGTTTGTTTGTTTCTCCCCCAAAACGTGAGCGTGGCGGTGTTTGGGACAAGACGCTATCTATCCGGGACCCAGGCGGGGCTTTTTGAACGTGAAAGTTTTCATATTGCTGTTGTTTGTAAAAGGTTTCAACCGGAACAGCAATGCTTGCATCAAATGGGTTTTCAAATTGGGTAAATGCACACAGATGACGAAGACTGTGCAGGAGCACAGCGAGCGGTGTTTACCCAGAGGGTGCGCTGCTCAAATACAGACGTGCCAGACCGATGAGACGGAGCATTTATTCTCCAGCTAACAAAAGTTTCACGGGAGTTATTATTATATCACTTGTTGGGGGGAGTCAAGGTGGGAAAGCAAAAGTGCCTTAGATGTTGTAGATAAAGAACGAATTAAAATAATGGGGGAAATGTTCACAAAAGCGGCAAATCAAACCCTCTAAGCCAAATGCCCAATGTAACTGAAGTTCTAGGATTCTGCATGAGCGTGGTGGCAACTGATCAGATGGGGATTTACTTGGTGTGTCTTAATGTGAAAACCCATGAGAGATTTTTGGGAGGGGGGGCTTTTCTGGGTCTTGAACACCACGTATTTGAGAATGTGAATCAATCAAGTAAAACCAATTCTAAGCGACTGTTGGTGAACGCAGCACGACCAACATTCTTGGTCAGTACACGACGGCGCACCTGTTGTGAAATGTGACCAGCTCTCTTCGCAAACGCTGAAAAATCTGCAGGAATGTACCAGATGCTGCTCATTCCTCAATCTCAGCAGAGAAGGCACTGCCTCCACAGGCTCTGAGGTCGTTGACCCCATGGCCGATGTAAAAACTTTACCATCTTTACCACTTTTTAGTGTACAAGGCAGTACGAAGTCCATCCCAGAATGTCCAGAACCTTCTCATCTCACACTAATGCTCTGTACCCATTAGACACTCACTCCCCGTGCCCCTTCGCCTCTGCCCCAGAGGGAACACGTTCTACTTTCCGTCTCTGAATCTGACTACATTGGGCACCTCACAGAAGTGGAATTCTCACCTCATAGAAGTGTCTGCATTCTGTAAAACCATCCTAGACCAAAGGCTACATTATCTTCCTGTTCTAAGAAAAATTATGTTACAAAATTATTTTTATATGAGGAAGCAATGGATGTTTGTGTAGCCCAAACAAAACGAAACAAAACAAAACCCACATGGGAGTAGAACTATTAGAGGTGTATCAATCAGTTAATTAATAAAACATTTGATGTCATTTTTGACTTTGCGATCTTTTATAGTATGTGAGCAATTTCACAGTATTGTGAGTAATGTGTTGTGATTTCTGTACTCATTCCAAATAAATTTTCAAATCTGTACCGAGTTTTCATAGTTGTCATTTTGTATTCTTTTCCTCAAAGAGGGTCCCCCAAATTGTAAAGCCCCACGCTCCACAAAACCTGGATCTCCTCCTGATCCAGTGTCAAATAACACCTGTCTGTGTTCCAAAACCCAGACTTTGAAACCAAAAGGAGACGTCATTTTGTCCCTCTCCTGCCCCACCAGGCAGACAAACGTGAAAGACTTGATCGTACCCAAGGTTGACCAGAGGGGGAAACGGACACCTTCACAGCTGGCTGTGGGAGAAGAGGTTGCTTCATCCTTTCCAGAACATATTTTGGCAACGATTATAAAAGTTTAATATGCACAAACCTTCCAGTCCAATAATTTCACTTCAGGGGATTTACCCCTGCCCATCTGATCAAACACACACCCACTCACCTTTGTGTGTATTATGATTACATTGTCTATGAAAGCAAGAAACTAAGAACAAGTTCATGAAACATATCCCCATGGACGTGCAGAATCAAGTATTTAAAAACAGATGCTATTTAAAAAAATCCTTAATGTCATGAGAGCCTGCTGCATGAAAAAGGATAAAAACTCACACGTGTGTCACAGACCCAATTTCATGCAAAAATAAGTCACTTGTTCATCATTTATATATTCATTATGTATCTACGAACTGGACTGAGTATTTGCTCTCTACTAGACACTCCGAAGGCTCCCAGGGACATGATGGAGACCAGAAACAGAAAAAGTCTCTGCCCTCTCGGGGCTTCCTTCTAACGGGAGACACAGAAAACAAACTCCTCATCCGGAAAGCGATTTAGAAACACACAGATGGGTTGAAACGATGAATTCTCCAGCGGCCCCTAATTCCATTCCTGGATAAACACCCTGGAGAAACGCTCCATCTGTGCGCAAGGAGACAAATGCCAGAATGGACATTGCGACAGTGATGATCTGACAAATACGTGTTGTGTGCCGACACCTCCTCAGTGTTGCTTGTCAGTGAAAATGTGGACTGGGCTGTGGAACCTCAAGTCTCACCAAGAAAAGAATGGATACACGGAGTGTGTGCTCATAAGAGAATGGATAGGGGCGCCTGGGGGGCTCAGTCGGTTGAGCGTCCGGCTTCAGCTCAGGTCATGATCTCACGGTTTGTGGGTTTGAGCCCCACATCGGGCTCTGTGCTGACAGCTAGCTAAGAGCCTCGAGCCTGCTTCAGATTCTGTGTCTCCCTCTCTCTCTGACCCTGTTCTGCCCACACTATTTCTCTCTGTCTCTCAAAAATAAATAAAAGGCATACAAAAATAAAAAAAAATAAGAGAATGGATACACAGAGTGTGTGCACATAAGATGGATACATGTTGTGTATGCACATAAGAGAATGGACACACGAAGTGCAGAATCATAAGAGAAAGAATACATGTTGTGTGTGCATGGAAGAATGGATACAAGGGCCATATAATCACAAGAGGATGAGTACACGCTGTGTGTGCACACAAGAGAATGGGTACGCGGAGTGTGAGCACACAGAGGACGGATACCCGGAGTGTGAGCACACAGAGGGCGGATACGCGGAGTGTGTGCTCCTAACAGCACACTGTGTGCCCATGTAAGGGAAATCACAGCCTGGGTTTCAACACAAAGGCATCTCTCAAGTACAGGACTGTCACAGGGTGGGAGGAGGCACAGGGGGTCGTGATCACACCTTGGAGCAGATGTTCTTTGCAAGTGTCTGACAAGGGCTTCCTCTGCTGCTTGTTCGCAGCTCTCAGGTTTCTACCTTTACCCTCCCTGGGGCAGCGAGGAGGGCAGCTCAGCGCCCGCAGGTCTGCAAGAATCAAATGCCCCCTCCCCTGACCTCTGGCCCCTCAGGGAAGCCTGTTGTCTTAGTAAATGAGATTTGTGGTTCTTTCCTTCAAGAAGCACACAGACAGGACAACCGCCTGCTGGTGTTTCTTTCTTCTTTTTTTTCCTTCCTTCCTTCCTTCCTTCCTTCCTTCCTTCCTTCCTTCCTTCCTTCCTTCCTTCCTTCCTTCCTTCCTCCCTCCCTCCCTCCCTCCCTTCCTTCCTTCCTCTCGCCCTCCCTCCCTCTCTCTTTCTCCCTTCCTTCCTTCCTCCCTCTCTCTCTCTCTCTCTCTTTCTTTCTTTCTTTCCCCATGCATGATTACCTCCACAGCCTGGAAAATTCCAGTCAGTTCCAAATGCTCCTTCCCCTCCCAAGCCAGCCAGCAGTTTCCATGGCAACGGGTAAGCCTGCAGGTATGGCGAACAAAGCAGAGTCCTGATAATAAACCCGCCTGGCGGGGGGATGGGCAGGGTTTCGGCACAACCGAGGCCTCCCCTCCCCCTGGCTGTGGCTCTTTCATTTCAGCGCAGCATCTTGTGACTGAAAATCCTATGGCCCCCACATCCCCAAGGACAAAAGGATGATTTGGAGAATCTAATTTACACAGGAAGGCTGGGGAGCAGCGGGCCCGCAGGCATCTCCGACGGCGAAGCACAGCGTGGCCCCTTGGTCCGGCAGCAGCAGCACCTGGGAACTTGCTAGAAATCCAAATTTCGGGGCCCCGAAATCTTTTTTTTTTTTTTTTTTTTGAGTTCCCCAGCCTGATTTTAACGAACACTCCAGGTGTCTCTGGTGCTTGTCAGGCTTGGGAACGCCCGGCCTGCGCGGCTGCCTGACACCTCCCGGGGGCGGTCACGGGACCATCATCTCCCACAGCTGGGGAAGACCTTCCCATGTGGCCCTCCGGTCCCTGGACGTTCTCCCCACAGGGAACCCCGAGCTAGCCCCTCTCTGCACATTCACATCTGCCTCCCGAGGCCGCTCCTCTCTCTCCCGGTCCCAAACCAGCTCCCACGCTCCTCACACACTCAGATGCCAGGAGGGGGCGGGACCCCTCAGTGGGCTCAGAGTTTCCCTTTGGGGTGATGAAAACACTTTCCAGCTAAACAGAGGGGATGGTTGCACAGCATTGTGGCCCTAAATGTCACTGAATCATGCTCTTTAAGACAGTTAAATTTACGGCATATGAATCTCACCTCCATAAAATTATTAAAAAAAGAAACACTTCCAATTCGATGTATTTCAAATTTGGTCGCATCATTTACAAGAAACCTAGTCAATCCGAAAGTTGGGTCATGATTCTCTCTAGACCAAGAGAAATATACTCCAAGTAAGTCATGTATATAATTTAAAATTTTCAAGTAATCATGCCTTTAAAAAGAAACAAACAATTAATTCTAATAACCGGGGTGTCTGAGTGGATCAGTCGGCTAAGCAAATGACTCTTGATCTCAGCTCTGGTCTCAATCTCAGGGTTAAGGGTTCAAGTCCTGGTGGGGCTCCACCATGGGTGGGCAGCCTACTTAAAATAATTTTTTGGGGGCGCCTGGGTGTCTCCATCAGTTAAGCATCCAACTTCAGTTCAGGTCATGATCCCACAGTTTGTGGGTTCGAGCCCCATGTCAGGCTGTGTGCGGACAGCTCAGAGCCTGGAACCTGAGTCAGATTCTGTGTCTCCCTCTCTCTGCCCCTCCTCCGCTCATGTTCTTTCTCTCAAAAATAAATAAACCTAAAATTTTTTTAAAACTTTAAAAAATCTGTTTTAAATAAAACATTAATCCTAATAACAATACATTTATTTCGCTCACCACTCCTGAAAACTGTCCTGGGAAAAACATGCACGTCAATGTTAACTTTCTCTCTCCATAGCCCTCTAGCCCACTGACCCCCAAGCCTGATTGATTCTGCCTCAGAAATAGGTTTTCCATTAGCCTGCCCTATTGATCTCTTCTTCAGGTCACTGCAAGAACAATCCCGGGTGTTTCTCCTTCGCAAAGGATGATATGGTCAAGCCACCCCCTGTCCGATCCTTTTTCACTAGATTCCTGCTGGTCTTAGAAAAAATTCCACCCTCCTCATGACAGCCTACAAACCATGGCGACCCCTTGGGGCGCCTGGGTGGCTCAGTCGGTTAAGCGTCTGACTTCAGCTCAGGTCACGATCTCCTGGTGCGTGGGTTCGAGCCCACATCGGGCTCTGTGCTGACAGCTCAGAGCCTGGAGCCTGCTTCAGACTGTGTCTCCCTCTCTCTCTGCCCCTTCCCTGCTCATGCTCTGTCTCTCAAAAATAAATAAACGTTAAAAAAACAAATAAACCATGGTGGCCCCAGATTTTCTTTGTAGACGAATTTGGGGGTGCCAGCTACAATGGAAGGAGCTCTGGAATTTTTCTTGAAGCTGGGTCCACACGAAGTTCGGAACCACTAGACTCCAGACCTGGCTGGGCCAACATTTTCCTGTAAAGAGCCAGGTAGGGAATCCTGGGGCTGTGGGGGCCATGCAGCCTCTGACTCAACTCGCACTCAGCCTCTGGCGCGTGAGAGCAGAGGCAGGCGAGGGGAGCCGCTGAGCAGGGCGGTGTGCCAGTGAAACTACTCATGGCATATCTCTCCATCCCCAGACTGCCGGTCCCGGCCCCCCCATCACCTCTCCCCCGCACCCCGCATCCTGCAGCCGCTTCTTCACTGGTCTCCTGTGGCCTCCAGCATCAGAGTGGAACCAGCAAAGGGGAATCTGGTCGGCGGATCATGCCGCTCTTTAGACACACGCTCAGTTCTTTCTGAGCATCTGGGCGCACACGGAGCTCCAGGGTCTTCAGAGGGACGGGGCCGGGACCCGCCTTGGCAGCCGCCGCCTCCCACGACAGCCCCTCGCGCAGGCGGCCTTTGGGACGCAGCGCGCAGCCCCTCTGAGTGAGCGGGTTGAGGGCCTGATGAAGGCGGTGCAGAGGAGTGAGGGCAGAGAGGTGCCCGCTGTCTCAGTCACTGTTGCGGTGTTTGTGCATTTAGCTCGACAAACAGGCCTGGAAGTAGACGGCCGTTACCTGCCAGCATTTAAAACCTTCACACCTCAGGACCCCGGCCACGCTGGGCATCCGAGCAGGCACCCAAGTCACCTCAGAACAGGGACACAAGGCTTCTCCCCCCGCCTCAGAGCCCAAGAGTGACAGCCAGGACCCACCGATATTATCTCCAGACAGACGGCTCGTGTTAAGTATCTTTATGGTTTGGACCTGGACGCCCCCCGGAACGCACGGGGACACAACGGCCATGTTGTGCTGTTTCTGGGAAAACCGTTCCCTTCCTGAGTCCGTGTCAGTGTCTATAGAACTTGGACCCGAGCCTGGCACTCGAAGGTCATTAATCAGGGGGAAAGTCCACGGTAGGTGACCGCCCTGGGGTTTTATTTGGCAACTGGGACCAACTGACATCGTAACAGTTACTTTTCAGAGAAGGTTTGGTTTTTTCCTCAGAAATAATCGCCTCCAACAAAATCCTCCTTTGTGTTCAGTTTTGGGTCCAGATCTTGTGTCTGGGAACTGGCTGCAGAGGGACACTGGGCGTGTGTCTGAGCCGAGGCTGCGAGCTAGTCTGGAGCACGCAGAAAGTGCCTCTGCTCATTTCACCACAAGACAGCACAGTGAATACTTAAAAAACTTTTTTTAACCTTTATTTATTTTTAAGAGAGAGACAGAGCGTGAGCAGGATTGGGGCAGAGAGAGAGGAGACACAGAATCCAAAGCAGGCTCCAGGCTCCGAGCTGTCAGCACAGAGCCCTACACGAAGCTCGAACCCACGAACTGTGAGATCAGGACCTGAGCTGAAGTTGGACTCTCATCCCACCGCGCCCCCCAGGCGCCCCCCACAGTGAGCACTTTGATGACCACGGGGAGGGCAATATCCTGTTCAATTTAACAAAGAAGCCAGTGGATATGAAAGAAGACATGACTACATCTGTCTCCACAAACACTGGAAAACCAGGTGCAGGGGAGAGCCCATCAGGAGTAAGGAAAAATAGCACAAAACGTACATTCAGAACATACATACTTGTGAGCCCGCAGAGTGCCAAGCCGTCCAAGAAGGAGAAAAATCCTCAAAATGCAAACGCAGGCAAAGGGTGTGCATTCACAGAGGGGCAGCAGAGAGGAGAGGACCAGAGTGTTGAAAAGGACCTCGTTTGAGATCCAAAAAACTGGACATCAAAACCAAAATGAGGGGCGCCTGGGGGGCTCAGTCAGTTAAGTGTCTGACTTTGACTCAGGTCATGATCCCACGGCTCATGAGTTTGAATTCCACGTCAGGCTCTGTGGGGACAGCTCAGAGCCTGGAGCCAGCTTCAGACTCTGTGTCTTTGGCTCTCTCTGCCCCTCCCCCACTTGCACTCTCTTTGTCTCTCTCAAAAATAAATAAACATTAAAAAATTTAAAAAACAAACAGACCCTTAATGAGAGGCTGCTACTCCCATCAGACAGAAAACAGTGAGAAAAGATGTAACGTCCAGGGCTGTGGAAGATGGAGAGAGATGGGCACGGCCCCGGGCGCATGGTCGGGGTGGGCGGGGGGGGGGGGGGCACAGCTTTTCCGGAGAACACAGGACAACAGCTATCAGAGGTAGAGACAGAACCGAACACTCGAGCTCACATCTGGTCTCTAAGAGTACGTGCAAAACTACATGTCCACGGGCACCACTGCAACAGTCAAGAACCTGGGGGTGGGGGTAGAACGGTCAGGGCAGACACAAGAACACGGAGGGTGAGGATGAGGTAGTGTTCACTCTCAGAAAAAGGCAGTGTCTTCCTTTAGAAATAAACTTCGTGGGGGCGCCTGGGTGGCTCAGC
>PISW01007331.1:0-91710 GCA_004023785.1 Mungos mungo
CCTCTAACCAGGGAGGAAGTTTCAATAAGAAAGTCTGCCTATTTACTGAAGCCGCAATTACCAAGTGGCATGAATAATAGGGAAACTAACTCCAGTCTCTGATCCATTTAGGTCAGGCAGTCAGGCGCACACATTTTCAAGTAGGGGAAGCAGGGTCCCAAAGGCCACACAGCACTTCTGGCTGGATGGGCCCCAACAATATTTATGAATTATATATATATATTAAGGTAGACAGTTTTCATTGTGAATATGCATTTGCATATTGAAGGATATTTCTGTTGTTGAATATTCTTGCTTAGAACTGAACAGAGAGCCCACGTGAATATCTTCATGCCCAGATTATGTATAGTTGATTCCTTAATTGTATTTGTCCCAAACAAATATATCTTGTATCTTGTTTGGCTGAAAGCGTCTCTCTAATTATTCTTCCTTGTTAAATTCAGTTTCCATTGTTGTGGGGCCTCTCACATGCACAATTAAAAACTATTTGCTGACACATTTTCTCCATGAAACCATGCCATTTCTAGAATTAGAACAAGGGACATGAGATTTGGATTTGGGGTCATGATTCACATGATTACTAATATTTTCTCACCTTACCAAACTTGAAATTTTTAATAAGTTTGAAATTATTTTAAAGTGTGATTTTTTTGAAAATGTAGTTTTGACATGAAATAATAATAAAAATATATTTAAAATTGCTGCAGATAGCAGTAATAACAAAAAGACTCTGACTTGAAAATCACCTTATTTCAACTTATCTCCATGGATTCATTTAATATTTCAAATGATCAACATGCTGATTGATACTAGGTCATTACTGTTGTTATACTAAACTGCTTCGTGACCGGACTATTGCATTTGATGCTTACAGTTAGCTACTTTGTCAAAAAAATAGCACTTGTCTTGGAGGGCATTTAGAAGCATTATTGCTTGTTTAGAACAGCAAAGTATTTACCAGACGATTGCAGAAATGCAATATTGATAACATGTTTCTTTTCGTTATTCTGCTGTACATTTATGATTTAACATGAAGCCTCTGGCTTAGGGCATGAAAAAATTAAGGAAACTACACAAAGGAAGGGAAATAAATTATATAAAACAATATTTTAATATCACTCTATTTATGGAATCCCTGTGAACAGAGTAGAGGGCAGGGTTACTGAAATATTTAGTGTAATCTGAGTTTTTTAAATTCTGAGTTTGCAGTGCTCTCCTAGACTATTATATAGTAGATGTTTACGGGCTTCAATAGCTGCCTAATAGATTCTGATTATATCTCAGATTTTTAATTTGATTTTTAAATAAAAATAAACATTGTGAAAAAGCTTCCAAAATCATTTACTAGTTCTTTTTGTCTCTTTATAATGTAACCATAAAATGTGGTGTCAGATACCAAAGACAAATTCAGAATAACAAAGTTTAAATTGTAAGTCTAATTTGCCTTTTTCTTTCTGAATCTATTTTTAGGAACTAGGACTTGTCATTACTGGAACTCTTCCGGTCTTCAACATAACTGGCCAAGTTGAAAATAAGACAAACTTAAAGGTTAAAAGTTAATTGATAAAATTAATAATAATACATGATAAACTGTGACGCTAAAGCTCAGTGTGGATAAGATATTTCTATAAGGAAATACATACAATGTAACTGCCTTGTGAGACCAGAAGTAAGAGGCAACAGCTGCCTATGTGATAACCACCTGGGAAAAAGGAAATGCAGGTCAAGTTCTCTGACTCCCCAGAGTCAGGATTCAACATAACTCTGTTTAACTATGAACTGATGAGAACACAAGTTCAGTCCCTGGGAATAATTACACGATAGATGGGCAATACTATTGTGTGCACATTTTTAAAGTGTGTCTAAGATATCCATGGAGCTCAGAAAGAAAAATCGAAAGAACAAAACCGTGGTAATGTTTGTCTCTGGTGTGTGTATGTGTATTTATTGAATCATTCCTCCTCCAGCTCCTATTCAAATAGTTTTTTTAAATCATCATGTAACTTAAGCATCTGATTTAAAATGAATAGCTCTCAAAATATACTTATAAAATGAGGAGCTCTAATTTTTTACTATTTTTTAAAGATTGAAGAAAAATACTACAGGAGTGTCATAAAAATGCTGATTTCTGGAGCACTGGTAATATTGTCCATGCAATGAGATCCTACCAACCTAAAAGTTTGAAAAATTTTACTTGTTAGATTCCATTCCCTTTTTAAGAAAACACTTTTGATTTTAAAAAGTGGAGTTGCAATCCTATTCCTTAAATTGCATCAGGAATTTTAGATTGCAGGACAAGTTTTTTTTATACTATATATTCATTTTAGCCTTTGTTTGACATTCCAGATTGGAGGGGAATTAAGTTCCAGTTTATGGCATAATGAAGTCTATTGCACTTAATTTTGTGCAGTTACTATAAGTTTCAGCTGGACTCTTTATTTTAATCATGTGGCCATCAAAAACATTGTTTTTTTTTTTTTTTAACTTGGTTTATTTAGAGAGAGAGACAGTGTGAGTGTGTGAGCGGGGGAAGAGCAGAGAGCGAGGGAGAAAGAGAACCCCAAGGAGGTTCTGCACTGTCAGAACAGAGGCCGATGTGGGGTTCTGACCCACGAATCCTGAGATCATGACCTGAGCCAAAATCAAGAGTCGGACGCTTAACTGACAGAACCACCCAGGGGCCCCTGGGACCCACTGTCATTCTACAAGATCTGTCGGTTCTAAATAATTTAACACATAAAGGAGTAATTCTGTAACTGCTTAGATGGACTGTCTAGGGATTGCTTTAATTTGGAGGGTTTGCTTAGACAAGGATTGGTCCATGGCAAAAGAGTATAGGTGATATAACTTTCTTATTCTTTGTGCACCTACACAAAATTTATGGTGGTCTCGTAACTATTGAGCAGATTTTACAATTTTCATTGTAACATATTAATTTATATTTTAACTTACATAATTCCATTTAAAACTGAAATTCCTGATTCTAAATTTTAACACCATTTTCATTTTCAATATCCCTGAGAAATTATGATAGCAGTTTGCCAGATAGCCCTGTTGATTTGCAGTTAAACTTTGCTGCCCATATTTGATATTGAGAAGTTACCAGTACTGAGAAACAGGGTTTTGAGGATTTCTGTTATTTCATTACAATAAGGTCACATACTTTTCAGGATAGTTACACATATGCAGGCACTGTCCATAGCAAAAAATCAATTGTTGTCTCATTTCATAATACACAGTATCTTTAATCTGGACATTTTTGTGATTTTGTAATGATAGTACACCACAAAATCACAAAGTACTCTCTCAAACACAGAGCTACAACTGCCTGCACAGTAACAAATAAAATAAATATTAGTGGATGCACCTGGGTGGCTCAGTCAGGTAAGCATTTGACTTCGGCTCAGGTCATGATCTCACAGTTTGTGAGTTTGAGCCTTGCCCCGGGGTCTGTGCTAATAGCTCAGAGCCTGGAGCCTGCTTCAGACTCTGTGTCTTCCCTTCTTTCTGCCTCTCCCATGCTCATGCTCTGTCCTTCTCTGTCTCTCAATAATAAATAAGCATTAAAAATTCTTTTAATAAATATTAGAGGCAATGAGTACAAGGGGCATCAAATAAAAATTTCCAGGGGAGCCTGGATGGCTCAGTAGGTTGTGTCTGAATCTTGACCTCAGCTGAGGCCTTGGTTTAAGGGTTATGAGTTCAAGCTCGATGTTGAGCTCTGTGCTGAGCATGGTGCCCACTTAAAAAAAATTCCTACATTTTCTATTTTGCCACAATCATCAAGATTTCATTTACAAGATAAAGTTCTGAGTAAACAAAGGTGGGAATCATTATAAATTGATGTCAAAAAGTGTCTCACCCTTAAAAATATTTAAGCTAGAATGGAATACAACTATTGCCAACCAAAAGGATCAACATATATAATAATTGTGTAGAAATATGTGTATTTCTTATCCAAAACACTAGCTTTTTGCTATCTTTTATTATAGAACCAGCTGATTCTTGGTGTGATGGGGGTTGATGTGTCTTTGGAAGATATTAAACGACTAACACCACGTTTTACAGTAAGATGAAATTTACTCTTCGGGTATCTTTTTTTTTATGTTAGATCTCTGTACTAATTTAGCTTGTCTATAAAGCTTCTAAGTAATTCTCAAAAATCATGTACAGTTAACTTACCAAATGAACTAAATGTTAAAAAACATCTGTAAAATAATATAAAGATACCCTGTTATCATTCTTCATGGTTTAAAATTTCTTAAGAAATTTTTTTTAAAGAATGTGATTTCTGATTTAGACTCAGGGACTTTTAAAGTTTTTTATGTTTTTTTTTTTTTCAGCTGTGCCCCAATGGCTATTATTTTGCAATTGATCCTAATGGTTATGTTTTATTACATCCAAATCTACAGCCAAAGGTATGTATATAATTTGTTTATAGTGATTAATGTAATTCTGTAAAGTTAATGGTTAATGCTCTTAATTGTTTTGTCATCTTTAAATTCATTATATAGCACTACATATAAAAGAAACTTAGATATATAATGTTCATAGATAACAAGACCACAGTTTATAATATATGAAAGTGTGAAAGCCATTTTCATTTTCTGGTACAAATTTAACTATCCCATATTCCTATGGAATATTTAACCAATATCCACGCCTCAAAGACAGCCATTATCACCCCGTGCCTGAGTTCACACTTCCCCTTGGGACTTGATTAAGGCTGTAAGGTAGTGAAGAGATTACCCCAGAAGTGTGTGAACCTGATAAAGCAATGTTCTTCTCTGCACAGATGATATTTTCTGTCACCCTTTTTCCGAGTAATTATCTCTCTTTTCATCTTTCAAAGTGTTTTTCTTTCTGCTTTGGGACATGCTTAAAAAAACATGAATGAAATCAATGGATGAGCGTCATGAATGGGAAGTGTTTATTAATCATAGAGTTATCACAAAATGATAAAATTCCATAGATGAACTTTTATATTCTACTCTTTATGCCAAGATATGAAAGATTTTCCTAAATATCTCATCTATTTTCTTTCACTTTCCATTAGTGTTTCACAGGTAGAATGAAATATATTTATCTAGAAGTAAAAACTGGCAAAATTATATTACATAATTGTAAGCTATGAGCATCTTCAAGTTGTTTAACTTTGGAGATAATACTGATGATATTTTAGCCCATGCTAGAAGGAAATATATCCAGATTTAGGCATACTACCTTCTTTTCCTTAGTCACACATAGTTAATATTAGTGGTATCTTTGGTCATGCAGAAGTATATGCATAAACACACATACATTTAATATTGAGTCATTTAAATATTCAAATCAATGAAAATTAAGAAACATTGATATTGAATGCAAAAACGTACTAAGTAGTTATAATAAATGTGATGCTTTTAAATCTTCTTATTTTGGAACTTATTTCTATATAAAATCCATCATGATCTCAATATTAGCTAAACAGATGTAGCTGACAGTCACTCTGCATTATATTTAAAGTGGTTACTATAAATATGGTATAGACATTTTCCCCATTATCATTAGTCTATCATAGGCCTTTATAAATATGTCCTGTCAAGTTCCTCTTAACAGAATTATTTGTGATTAGCCAAATGTTCTATGATTTTATCACAGTGAAAATTTGTATCTTTTTAAATCTTTTTAAGATTTTTAAACAATCTGCACTATTTTTGTTTGGTTTTTGTATATCCAATGTATTTCAATTTACATTCCCACCACTGAAGTGATTTAAAAGCAGTAACAATGTAATGTGTTGAAGGGTGTGAAGGATCCCAATTTTTATAATTGTAGGTCTTAACCCCTTCTCCAAAAAGAAGTATAATATATTATAGACAAAATAATAAAAAAGAATAATGGGAATAATGTACATATAATGTACATAAATCTGTCATTTAAAGGCAACAATTTGAAAAAGGTTTTCCCCCTTTTCTACATTCTTCTGGTAACCACTACCTATATAGAAAAAATTTAATACTGTTTGATGTTAACATCTATGTCTCAGATTTGGAATAATTTACTAAAATTCATATAAATACAAAGAAAACCTAAAGTCTATAGGGACCCTTATTACAGCCCAGATGATTTTTTTCAGGAGTATATTAGCTTTTCATATTGTTACATAAGAAATAATTAAAAGCAAGTATGAAACAAAGCTAATTAGGAAATTCTATTGTACAAAACCATTAAAATATGTTTGAACCATTGAGGTGTTCTTTTTTCTGAAATGAATGCTTGTGAATTAAATAAGCTTGTGATTTCTCATCATTAGATTATACACGATTTCTGCTTTGTGGGTAATGGTGCATGCTTTGCAGGCAGCCTAAGAACTGGACTACAGGATGGTAGTATAAGACATCTTGTTTGTTTCAGAAATGACAACTACAGAGGACAGATACGGTATCTGCCTGTGTACTAACACAGTTATTCTCAATACTTTCGTCAGAAATTTACCAGGAGAAAAAGAGGAAGATAATGCTATATTCCATAGTATCTTTTTTTTTTAAATTTTTTTTATGTCTTTAGTTTGAGAGAGACAGTTAGTGGGGGAGGGGCAGAGAGAGAGGGAGACACAGAACCTGAAGCAGGCTCCAGGCTCTTAGCTGTCAGCACAGAGCCTGACAGAGGCTCAAACCCACAGATGGTGAGATCGTGACCTGAGTCAAAGTTGGATGCTTAACCAACGGAACCACCCAGGCGCCCCTCTTTTTCTTTTTTTTAACAAGGTCAAAGTCTAGTGTTATTTCAAGTATTCTTTGTTGAATGCTTATTGTTTTCTTTGTGAAGCTATAATCCTCAATTATTTTATCACAATTTTGTAGTTTGTAGAAGGCAGTACAAGTATGCGTTAAAAAGGCCAGAATGTAAGGAAATAAAGTAGCTATAAACCTTGTGCATATCTAATTTTCTAAGGAAGTATTGCCAGTCTCAGAGTATACTGTCTCCACCATGACCACCTTTTGACAAATACTGGATTATGTATGCTGCTTTATTGCAAAATGCATTTTAAATTTCTTACATTTTGTTTCACAAAAATAACCAGATCAGGTACACTTATATTTAATTTTGGTCAATCTTAATAAATATTTATTGTACAGGAAATTGTGCATAATCCACACTTTAGAAGTCAATATTTAAAATAAATCTACAATGTTAGGATTAAATTCTCCATTAGTTCCACAGATAAAACATTTGGTAACACTTCAGAAAACAAAGTCACAAATTTTAAGGGTTCAATGTTAGCACTTCTCAACATATTCTAATAATTATATTTCAACATATATGAATCGTGTAAATTCTAAAGTTAGTGGGTTTTTATTTTTTTGAATCAGCATACAGTTCTCTGAGACAAACTACTTTTCTCACTCCCCAAATATGTACTTTTTTAGGAAAAAAGGAAGATACTGAGATATCCTTTTAAACAGTTTTTTTCAATACTTTTAGCTAGTGTGAAATGTTTCACACCCACCAGTATATTTCAACTTTCATGTCATTTGTTGACTCTGAACTCTGTGACGCCTGCTGCTGACCAAGGAAATACTTGATCAACAGTGATTGTAGGATAGAAACCTTGCCTGTGTGGATATGTAGCATGATGAATTCCCCCCTTTCTGTCGCTTCAGCCTATTGGTGTAGGTATCCCGACAATTAATTTAAGAAAAAGGAGACCCAATGTTCAGGTAACTGTGAATGAAGCTAGCAGTGGCTTCAAATTTGCTAAATCAGAGTTGAGATTAAGCTTCTCTTCCTAAAAGCATCTGATTAATGCCACTGTCCCTGACATCAAGCTTCTGGAGCATGAGTTGGAGATGAGCATCATTTCTCAATAAACTGGAGCAAAAGCGTTATTAATGATGGTCGGGGGATGCATTTGCTAACTTCAGACTGCGAGCAAATTATGTATTGTTGTTAAATCAGAACAATCATGATGAGATGGCTTCTGAAAGTACATTTGTTCTTAAAATTGTGAAATTAGTGTCCACTCCATGTTTTCCTAACAATTGCTTATAAAATTAACTTCAAAGTGGAAATAAAAAGAACAATCCTGGGGTGATAGTTTCTATAAACCATAAAATGTAGACCAAAATTTCTTTGAATTTCTCAAGTGTAGTCTGGGATTAGAGAGGCTAGAGAAATTTCCCTTAAGGTAATTAAAAATGTTCAGATTTGCAAATAAATATTGTGAATTTTTTTTTGCCTGACAAGCTCATGGAAAAATCTTTTCTCTTTTGTCAACAAAATTTAAATGTTATTTTATGTATGCATATATCTATAATTACATTAGATATAATCAATAGAGAGGATTCATCCTACAGTTTAGCACAGTACAGTAAGAGAATTAGTACAGTATGAAGGAATTTCAGTATGATGTAAAGTTTTATATATAATCCTATCATTGCTTTAGAAAAAAAGTTAGTGACGTTATAATGGACAGGTAGTATGATATTGAGAAGATATTACCAGACTATGCAGTTAGTAAAACAGAATTCTAAGTTGATTTTACTTCTACTTAATATTATATCTTTAAGTAGTTTATTCAACCCCATTTTACTTTCATATCTTCATTGGAAAAGCAGGGAGATTGAGTAATTGTGTTTTATCTTACACGATATATTCCCCTAGGAAGTAAAATGTGTACATTGATCTACAGCTCCATCTCCTGAAAACTCTGATCTAGTATGACCAGGGATGGAACAAAGTTAATGAGCAGTGTTTCAAGCTTTCCAGGTTGTTCTAAAGTTGCAGAGACACTGGATTAAAAGAAGCTTCACTTTTCTTCGAGCTCTAGAATTTTGTGCAATCTGAACTTCATGCTGATCAGTTTTCATATTTTTTATGATTCTCG
This sequence comes from Mungos mungo, assembly GCA_004023785.1. Taxonomy (NCBI): domain Eukaryota; kingdom Metazoa; phylum Chordata; class Mammalia; order Carnivora; family Herpestidae; genus Mungos; species Mungos mungo. Next base: position 8,870 of record PISW01007331.1, read on the forward strand.
TAGAGGATAAAATGAAATTAGTGTCTTTTCTTGATTTATTAAATGGTCTTCTGTTACTCTCTTTGCATGCTTCCTTTCATGTATTATCTTAAATTATACTTTTTACATTCATGTACACCCTCGCAAATTTTCATTTTTATAGTACTTTTGAATATTGCATGTAAATGTTATGATATAATTTGAAAATAAACAACCTGAAAAATGGTTTGTGTTATTTTTACTTTCTTTCTAAGGAAACCTCAAGTGGCAAACTAGCAACCATACAAGACTTTAGAATTTGGAGAATATTTTTTGAACTATGTAATATTTTTAATAATCCTAACTACTAATTATTTCTCTTTAAAGTTTGCTTAAAGGCATTCCGCCTTTTCTTTTAGCTCTACTAATAGTGTTGTCTTTATGTCAGTGGATACTAAAATTTTACAAATGAAAATGTTACATATTTAAAATATCAAACAAAAGCATTAGAAATGAAGGGACTGGATTCCAGGTCTCAAAATTCAATTGGTGCTTTTTTATTAAAAGTTTCTACTTTTGAATTTTTCAATCATTGTGCCTATGATGGGTCTTTTAAAAATGGTCAGCCAGTTTGCCAACTAAAAAGTACAAGTTATGCATTGACATTTTGCTTTTATGATTTCATTTTATTCTCTGTGTCTTTATATGTTGGATTGGGACATGATCTTCATATTGCGCATTCTTCCCGATAACGCCTCCGCCATGCATGCTGTTTGGGTCTGGTCATGCTATGCATTATCCATTGCATGTAAGATGATATTCTTTATGTTTATATTTTATCATCTTGATTATGTTGACTTTGTTTTGCAGTGAGTGTGTTAAATTTTTAATCCTGTTGTGGTGTTCGTGTGAAGAGGATTTATTTCAGGGGACTCTAAAGAAGCAATTCTGATATCTATTGTCCGCTTTAGAGTATCCTTTTGTTAGTGACATTCTTGGTTCGTTTTTTTAAACAAAGGGTTAAAATTATTTTCAATGTTGATTTTCATTTTATCTTTATGAAATATGCTACATTTCAAATTAATATTTGCTTCTGAGGCAATATGTTGCTATCCAAACAATGGTCAGTATTATCACTCATTAAACAGTCTAATTTGTAATTTGTAATATTCTAGAATCTTCTGATCCCAGATATTAAGCTCATGAGCAGTGAATATTTTTTAAATAAAAGCGCTGGGCACAGTTGAGATTATTTATTTAAATTTGCCATTAAGAATTCCCATTCATCAAAACCCATAGGAATCATAAACTGTTATTATTTAAATGGAGTTATTCCTTGAAAGAAGGCATTTTTGCCATAATTATAAAATAAATACATACCATATATAATGCATTCAACATTTGAAGTATTTAATTTTATTAATTTTAATTATTGTTATTTTTTAGGATATTCAGTCCTCCCCAGTGTTTAATTCAAATAGTGATAGTCTTGGTCAATTGGTTAAAAAAATAAAAAATAAATGAAATATTGATAATCTGAACATATGTTGGAGGAGCCTGTGAAGTTGTAATCACTAAAATTCCAGTGACCTTACACTAATACAGCATAATTTGTATTTATTACTTCTTTCTAATTAATTACCACAATTTGGTGGTAGTTTAGTCCAAAATAAAAGTCCTGTTTCTAAAATTATTTAGTTTAAAAATTATTGATGCGTATTATGATTTTATTGTTCTAATAAACTTTGATATTCTCTTATGGCATGTTACATTATTTAGCAATGTTATAAAATAATCACTGTATTTTTTTTTATCAACCTGTTCAGTATTTTATGATTGAGGAAATTTTTAAATGTCATATGAGGTAAACTTGCCAGGCTAACATTTTTATTTGACATAGTTACAGATATAGAGTCTGACTTATTCCGCTGTTAATTTTACTTACTCACACCAGCTAGAAGAAGCAGTGGGCGACATTAAGGCAGAAAAAAGTATTTATGAACTCAAGGGTTATTATTCTAGTTAGATTTTAATTACAATAGCTATTCGATATTAAAGTTCTTATGACGTGACCACATATTTTATCTTATAGAATTTACTTATTAAAATATAACGTAAAACTTCTAAGATTCAAATATATAAAGCAAACTTGCATCTTTATGCATCTTAAAAAGTATGTTTAGAAGAGTTAGTTTTACCTGACACATTCAAACCTGGTTTTTTAAACATTATCCCTCATTTCTTCCTTTTTATAGCACACAAGGAAACGTATATCACTTAGATGTTGCCTTTATTTTATTGTCAAGTATGTATCCACATGGCTTCATTTTGCTCCTTTCCCTTCCTAATTAAAGGGAAAAAATTGCAAGTAGATCTTTGATGGTCATACTCACACAGAATTTATAATTATAAATGTAGTATCTAACTCACCACTCGAAATGAGACTGTCTTCAGTTGGTGGTAAATTAAAATTCTCTTGGTTCACTTAAAGCTCAAATTCCTACTGTATTTATTATTGTTTTAAAATACATGTGTGTAAAACAATATATCTTTATATAATTGTTTTGTCAGCCATTTATTATACCTTAGGTAAGTAACTTCTATGTAATAATTTTTGTATTTGACTATCCATTGAATTGTTTACATACAGCATCATTTTTCAATGTCGTATATGCTTAATTAATATTATTTTCTCTATAGAACCCCAAATCTCAGGAGCCAGTAACTTTGGATTTCCTTGATGCAGAATTAGAGAATGACATTAAGGTGGAGGTGAGTGTATGCCTGAACAGTACTTTCACGTCAGATCCTGGGGTGCATTGTCTCCAGAGTATCTGCTGAGCAGCTTCATTGTGTTACCTTCTCTGCTAGATCCTGTCCACACGATGGTGAATGTTCTTTGTCTTTAAAACTTCTAGATCCTGGGCTCTCTGATCCAAATGATCATATGAAAAAAAGTCCGTATTTTAGTCAGGTGTGGCACTAGTTTATTTCTTCCTCATCCTATAGGTAGAGATATTTTAAGTATTTCACTACTGACAATACTTCAATAAACTTAGAAATTTCAATAAATGACGTGGAGATGAAGGACATTGCTATACAGCTAAAAGAAAAGTGGGAGGGAGTTTAACCAGCCAGCCACCCGGTGAGCAGTGTGAGGATCAAGCATCCATGTTTGTCTTCGTGCACTTTACCCAGAAACATTCTATTTTATTTATTTATTTCTATTTTATTTCAAAACTAAAATGACATGTCATTTCCTCTGAGAGGATCTTCCATAATAATAAGAATGATAATTAATAAGAATAGCATTTATTAAGTACACAATATGCATGCATCAGTCATGGATCCTCAAGAGCCTTTGAAATAGAGACTATTATTATATTATGTTTGTTTGTTGTACTGAGGATTTGTTTTGGGTCCAGAGAGGTTTAACAGCTTGTCTCGTTAGCGAGTAAGTAGCAGGACCAGCATTTGAATCAGGCTCTTGCACTTCACAGCAAATATTTTTAAGATTCTTTTACATGAATTAACTTCTCGTCTGATCTGCAAAGGCCACCATATTTCTTGTAGAATTTGTCCTGGTGTGTTTCAGTGTGCACTTGCTTTACACGTTTTACATATTGACTCCCTCATCATAGAATAATAGAATTTAATTATTCGTTGTTATTACCCGAGACCAAGGCACAGTGCGGGGATGTCTTAGGTGACTAGTGAATGGTTGTTAGAGAGAGTTTTGAGGAGATGGAGCAGGATCATGTAACGGTAGAGTGTGGTCTTTGGACTCTCATGCCGCTGAGTGACGGTAATAATATTATTTAACCTATTACATTTCACAACCAGTTTCATAAAGTAGTTGACTATTCTTTCATATTTAAAAAATTAAGGGTAGTTGAAGACACTTAAGGATAGTTTTATTATTTTAAAATATATATAATATCTATAGTGTGATAACTTTTAAAAGAATGTGGTAACTTTTTAAAAGAATATTCCCAGAGAAGACTACAACTACTAGTACAACAAGCCTATTTTTATTCAACCTGTTATAAAATAAGGTATCAACCTTGAAATTCTGATACTTTAATAATCATATTCTGGTAGTCAATTGAGTACCCGCAATAAAGCAATTCTTCCATCTTCCTTTAGATTCGAAATAAAATGATTGATGGAGAAAGTGGAGAAAAAACATTTAGAACTCTGGTTAAATCTCAAGATGAGGTAAGGATTAAGTCAGGCTTATTCTTAAACTAAATGTGTATATTCATAATGCTATTGGTAGCTTGTCTTTTGTGTTAAAGGAGTATTGACAAAACAGAGATGTCCCAAATAAATATTTTTTTAAGGTCTTCTTTGCTGGAAGGATACTTTTAATAATATTTTAACTCTTTTTTAAGTTTTCTAAAGCAGGTTGCCTTAAGTTTCTTGATGTTTTACGTTTTTAATATGTCCTTGAAAACTATATTTAATGTCTCCATTCTCTTGTCATCATAGGAAATAGAGCACACACCATTTAATATTGTGCCTTGTCCTTAGCCATTTCAGTCATACAGAATTTAGGTTAATATGTAATAGCTGTATTATTTGATTTGTACATGCAGATGTTCTAACTGTTGAGTTCCTTATATTATTTTGTTTTGTGTTTTATTATTTTTTTTTTGCTTATCTTCCATCACTATTTATGCACTTTGTTATAATTGCCTTGCATCTAAATCTGAAACTAAATCAAGAGATAACACAACTACAGCCACAAATCACGGCTACAAATATGTAATAAATTCCTATTGTTTGATATTGATGTGGAGGAACTGTGTATAAGAGCAGTGTGTTGATCCATTATCAGTCCCATGTGGAGTAAATACACAGACAGTCACATATTTGAGTATTTGAAAACTATATGGAATCCAGAGGCTTTAGAGGCTGGAAATTTAAGTGTTTATACATAACTTATATCCTTTTCCTCACATTGTTATCCTTTTTAAATGTATACATTTCTCTTGAATTCCTCAGCAGATCTTTGTCTAGGGTGGAGCTAGGATCCAAATAGGATCTTTCATTACCAGGTGGCTTTTCTCACTTAATCCCATTAGGAATCCCCAATACCGGAAGACGGGAGGAGGTATAGATCAGGTGCATTCGTTGTGGAAACTTCAATTCTCTTTACTTAGACGTTAGCCACGCCCTTGCCCCGCTCACTCCTGGAGGCAAGATGGAACCCATCCTGCGGTTGTGCCAACTTCCCATGCTGTTCTGCCAACAAGAACTCTTTGACCTACACATTCTGTCCTCAAGTTATAGATTAATTTTGTTTGTTTTGTGAGTCACCTTGATATTTTCCTTCAGTTTACTGTACATTACTCTAACCAATATCAACTTGTGGACTTTTCTTATTAATACTGAAAGAAAACATTATCTTCCCGCATGTGATATACTATTTTTTTTAACTTACTGAACACTAGGTTTCCATATTTTTATAAGTAGTATGAAATATGTGATAGCACTTTTTATTTTTTATGAATTTTAGTACTCTAAAAACCTTCTCATAATTCCTCTTCTCCCTGGTTCTGTCTTCCACACACATACACTAAATCATAGAAATATTTGATGTATGGAGACTACATGAATGGTTGTTATAAAATGAATCTGGCATTATACATTTACTTTATTCTCCCAAATTAAGTTTTAAGACTTAGATATTTTTATTTCATCAATAAATTATAGAAAAGAATAGTATTTAGTCCAGGGGTCAATTAAATTAGACAGTGATTGTAAAGTGATTACTGTCTTGCCTAACACCAAGTAACGTTTCAATGAATGTTACTGTTGTGTTGAGGATGTTAGAGCTGGAGATAACTAAAACAAATCTAAAGATGGATATAAGCCATCACTACAGCTAATGGAAGAAAGAATGATAATTTCTTAACTATTATTCTGTAGTGACCTATGAACAATTCTATATCCCTCAGTTTAGTTTGCCCTGTACTTCCTTTCCCTGGTGGATTTTGTTGTTTTCCTAACCTTCACTGGTTCTAAGTAATTAGTGTCTTATGTTAAATACTATAATAAAGGCTTCATAAGAATGGTAATACCCTAATCATACGTTTGGATCTATGAACAGTACATTAATATTCTGATATTACCAGTTTCTTATAAATGCGCTCTAGTAGGGAAATATGAGGCTGCTTTAACATATCCCAGTCCTATTTTATTATTTAAAAGTATTTTTTTAGAAAAGATTTCCAATATTTTGAGGTTTATAATTCAGCATGAATTACTAAGATTTTGCACTTAAAAGCCTTTAAACTTTATGATGCAGATGTTTATTTTTGTGCTAAAATTTTGCTTTACACACACACACGCCCATAATGGAACAAATAAATGTCTAATAGCGCAACCCTTTGTGAAGGAGGGTTTTGAATGACCACAGTATTTATAAACAGATTTTTGTGTTCTGCTTTTTGTATAAATTCACATAAATTTATAAGGTGATGACAACCATATCAAACTTATTTTTCTAGAGATATATTGACAAAGGGAACAGGACATACACATGGACTCCTGTGAATGGTACAGATTACAGGTAATTAACTAGATTTAAAAAGTGTTGTCTACCAGAGTATTCTGTTCTGTGTCTTTCACCTATTCGTAGTAGTGAATTTCACAAAGAAGAATACTAAGTCGCTGCATTTTTATAAACCATTTTTGTTGTAATTAAAGTAAAAAGGCTATTTTTTCCAATGCAAAAATGTATTAAATTGTAGCTTCTTATTTTTCAAAATGGAAAAGATGGGGAAAAGCTAGGAATATAAAATTTGGAAATGAAAACATATGTGACAGAAATCTATTTGATCATTTTGAATATTGCTGTTAGCAATAATACATGTTGACAAAATCCCCTAGTAATTTGTAGTCATTACTTCCACTGTTTTCCTCTTTTAAATTGTCCGTTTACATTACTTAAATTTTCAAATTAACCTAAAAATAAAACCACATCATAGTATGATCTGATATAAAATTCTCTGTTGATAGTTTATCTTTCCTAATGGCAAGTCTATTATACCCTGATCACACAAATGGACTGAGCCTTGGAAAATTGGACAGGCTAATACCCTATAGTGTCATGAAAATTCTCCATTCTTCACTTGCTGAGAATTTCCTTTACCTTCTTGGTCTAACTCTTCTCTGAGGTCATGGCTTTCCCTGTGGTCCCACTGCCTACAGGCTCATCATACTGAAGTTATTATGACTATTTCCTTCTTGTTACCCATTCTCTCCTCCTCTTCCCCCAAGTCCCCATCTCTAAATATTACATCATCTTCTTCTTCATCCTAATAAGATTTCAATTCCTGGCTCACTGTATATTCACATAGATCACTGTTTCTCATACCGTTTTTGACATACCCACACTTACATAAAACAAAACGTAATTTATTTACTAAGTCAGCTTTTAAAAAGATTTTAAAATTCGAGCCTAAAGTTTTTATTAATAGATTTTGCAGACATAAAATTCGTCTGTGAAATGGCTGAAAAATTCTCTAAATGTTGACTCTCAATCTTTCTACTTAACTGGGCCTGAGTGGAAATAGTTTGCCCAGGAGCCAGGTCTGTGAACCATGCTGTAATAACTTTGAGATAGATGATATTTTTTTAGCACCTGCCCCTCAGTTTATTTCCTCTTCACTGGGTGGGAATGTGCTTTTTTCTTACGTGAACAAATTCTAAGTTGGAAAAACTCAATTCCTTTAATCCTGACAATGAGTCACCAGGGATGGCAATCATGATTATACTTTGAGGGTAGTTTAAGTTGTCATTATAACTTGCTTAAATGTGTTTGTCAGAGTCTCACAAACTCCCTCTACATTCAGAGTCTTTCCCTCCCACACACAGTGATGGGACCAAGTATGGTCAGATTGATACCCTAATTCTGAGTACATCTCTCCTTGTTCACAAACATGTATTTTGTTCCCGTTTTCCTCCAAGTTAAAGTTGGACTTCCAAGGCAGATGTTCTAACCCCATGTTTCTGTCCCCACCAGTCTGCCTGCCCTGCCTCTCACCAGCCTCCTCATGCAGTCACGCTTCTCTGAATGGCCCCAACTTGCCTACTTCATCATGTTTCCCAAACATTTCCTGCCCAAATCTACAATTTTGGCCCAGATTCAGTCTATTTTCACGATAAGTACTTCCCTGAATCGCTGTACAAATCTATTCACAAACAGCAGTGGAGAAAATATTACAAGTGTATAAGGGGCGTGGGGTGGGGGGGAATTGGCATGTTTTGATTTACTGAGTGATGAGTGAAGTACCAAATTTCATGTAGTGCTTTCTGTCTTCTGAAGCCTTGATGTAATTTAGGTATTACAGTTTGAAATACAGTAAGTGAAGATTTTAATAGAATGCTCTTTTTTAATGATGAATTCAGTTTCATAGAGACAAATGATTGATTTGAAAAGTATGTCACATGCCATTTAACTCAGTTAACCATGTTTCTGGGAGTCACAAAAACATTGCATGGGCTCTATTATCCACCTGGTGGTTGCTGGCTTTATTCGGCTTTAATCCCTAGGAGAAAATAGAGCAGCCTTGGTCTGTTGATTTTATATGGCGGAAGACACCAAACGCTGCATATGACAATATCATTGACTCAGATGTTGGTAAAGATCTTATCTGCTGTAGGTTGAAGAACTAACCGTTGCCTTGAGATGGAAATAAATTAAGTGTAACTGTATTTTTCTGTAAAACGAGGTGTAGCTCCTAATAACAACCTAAGTTGTGTATGCCAATACTATGTGTATTTGATATGTCAGTTGTGAAACCTCTTGTGTTCCTCGTGAGTTTCAACACTATTTTTATGGTACGTGAGATGTAACCCAAGCTTAGAGAGTGACACTGTAGCAGCCACATGATATAACGTTATCGGTTTTAATTAGAAGTTTCTCTTAGCAATAAATGCTGAGGGAGCAATAAAAATGTCCTAATTTCCCTTGAGAGGAATTTGTAGGAGACAATCTTCAAATGCTCAGTAATTCTACCCTACATTTTATAAATGGCAAGTGAATCATGAAAGGTCATCTTGCTTTCAGACTAATTGCACTGCTTATTTTAATTTTAATCTCGCCTCCATTTAAAGGAAGTTACCTATAAAATGAATGGGGGGATTTTCATCTACATAACATTTTATTTCTCTGACCTTTTCCCCATAAGGACAGTCTATGAATTACTTAATGAAGGAGAAAGATTTGGGAATTGGAGGTAACAAGCAACCACTCCTTTTGCTTCTTGACTGAAAAATTAAATTGTAGAAAATAAACCCTTGCTTTTTTTTCTTCTTTGTATTTTTAACAAATGTATTCATAAGAAGGAAAGCCTGGAATTTTATATTTTGTCCTGTTCTGTATTGTTCATAGAAAAAGCAGATAATGAAATTGCAGTGGGGTAGTCTTCCACCAAGGTTGGAAATTTAAAAGAAGATCTGCAAATACACAGAAATACTCAGAAGCTTAGAAATGCACACCGTTTCCTGTGCATTGTTAAATTTTAGATTAAGTCTTAAAAATAAGTGCTGAATGACTGACTAACTCGGTCACTTTAATCACGTATCACTTTTTGAAAATACGTAGGTCACTGGGAATCTTCCTCTACCCTCATTTTTTTTTTTGCACCCCTTAGGTCTTAAATTTCCTTCTGTACTAACACACAGCAAAGGTTACTCACAGCTGTAAATGTGGATATGAAATTATTAGTTATGTCCTACACAAATATATTAGCCACTTCAGGGATGGAAGAATTACACATACGCAGTTGTGTTACTGAAACTGAATACTATTCAAATATTCTGACCCATTTTGAAGAATCCATTGAATGAGCAGACACCCTTTCTTAGTACTATGATGTAATCTGAATTTTCTTATCAGCAGACACTAGGGAATTTGCCTAAAGCCTAGAGTCTTAAAATGGTTGGTATTTCACCCCTCAGAGGGGGATATTTCAGATGATTTTATGCACTGCCTAGTAAAAATGATAGTACCATTGACAATTTTTAAATAGTGTCCATTTTCTACAGAGCACTTTAGCATAAGGTTTACTTCATAAAGGGGTATCAAATTAGTTAATATTTATTTTCTTTAAATGTAACTGTAATATCTTTTTGAACACTCCAAGTATTATTTCAATACACTTTTCTGAAAATATGGTGCACATGACATTTCTTTCTTGGTGAATTCATGGGCACATTCCGTAGCTCATTTTCCTTGGTGTCTCTTCTGATTCCCTACGAGATAGAGAACTGGATGATTCTGGAAGGCAAGACCGGATTAAGTACTCTACGTACTGAATGCGTTTTTCTGTCACAGTAAAATGTCTCTTCTTTCCCATGAGGAAGATCTTTGGATTTTCCATTAACTGGATGTGTCTTTTTTTTTTTTTTTTAAGTTGTTTGTTTGTGTTTATGCTTCTCTTGTTTCTATTGCAGTTTGGCCTTGGTATTACCAACCTACAGTTTTTACTATATAAAAGCCAAAATAGAAGAGACAATAACTCAGGCCAGATGTAAGTACAATGAAAACGACCCCAGAGTCTATTTATCTCTTAGTATCAGATGTATAAAATCTGTCTAGATTTTAGACTGCCCAAGGCCTATACATTTTAGTAGGTGTACTACCAAATCTACGGCAATGATTCTAACCCATTCCAAACATGCAAGGAACAAGAAATATTCTACGTGGATAGAATATGAGCAGGTACCCAGTCTCACCGACGTCCCCACCATCTGACCCCGCCTTGCTTTGTGCTCATAGAATCATTGCGGTGCTGTGTCCTTGTCGCTGTCATTTGAAGGGTCCGCCAGCTGGGGCAGAATGTTTCACGTAGTCCCTACACGTGGCACTGTGCTAATAAGCCTTTCTTTTTTTTTCTTTTTTTTTTCGTTTTGCATTTGGCAAGAATAATATTGTGCTCCACATCTACTTTGTATGAAGAAATGAAATTGCTTTGGCTTTGCAATTAGCTTCCTTCTCATAATCCAAACTAATAATGTCTTCAGTAATTCAAATGAATTATTTTTTCAAAACATCATTGGGAATGTGGAGTAATTATTAACATTAGTGCATATTTCAAGTCATTATTAATCTTTGTTTCGGGTGACTACATTTAGTGAAGTAAAATGACCATCATATCCTTTCCACATCACTTATTCCTAATCACTTAAATTTGCTGTTATGATAAGTAATAACATTATGTGTGTATATACCTTTTTCATCTGACCTTAGGTAAACTACCATTTCTTTCATTCCCTTGTCCGTTCTTTTTTGCTCTCTGAGATCCTTGCCCTTGTGATGCTAATGTATACTTCTGTATTTACACTTTCACTTAATAGATATGATGGTCTTTTGACAACCAGAAACTTTGCATGAGCTAGTTCTTCACCTGGTAAATTATGGGATGACTAGTTGGTCTTTGATGATTGGTAAATGCTTCTGAATATAGGGTAACATCATTGGTATTGCACCCGCGTTAAACACTTTGCAAAATAGACCCTTGAAATAACCGCAGTACAGAGAGGATGCTCTAGTAATAATTGACAGGATATACCTTCTAGTCTTCAAAAAGATGTCTTTTTCTTCCCAGACAACAGCGGTACATAAATAAACCTTTGATCTATGCACAATATTTTTATTCAAGAAAGTCATTGAATAAAATATTGTTTGTGACCCCCTTTGCTTTACCCTCTTTTTTTTTTGTTTCCCTGCTTTCTCTTTCTGATGGATTTTCACAGCAAAAAAGGGCAAAATGAAGGGCAAGTATTTTCTTGTTGCTCGATTTCTTTGTTTAGTACATTTGACATTTCCACTGATATTTCCATTCCTATTGGATATTATCCTCTGTGCTTCTCATCTGCTAGATTTTCCTTCATGATCAATCAAACCTTAGCTGCAAAAAAGGGGGAAAGAATATGCTTGTATTTCATATTCAGGTTTTTTTCTGAGGCTTAAATACTTGTGTGTTTGTATGCTTCCTGTTACTAACTAACATCTATTATGAAAAATGTTACTAATTCACTAAAGACATTGATGAGTTTATTGAAATAATTTTCCTTACCATAATACTGATAAAAATTTTATGTTGACATTTTAAATGAAATAACTCTGATGCAACATTGATATAAAAGATACCTTGGTTATGGTAGGTTAGTAAATGAGAAACCTACAGGACATGGCATTTTTTTCTGACATAACTGGTATAATTTGTGTTATGAAATTAAAATGGATCTTGTAATTATATCATGAAGTATTGAGGACTTTTATGTTCATTGATGTAATTCAATTTAGAATATAAGTACTCTGTTTTTGTTTTTTTTTTCTTAATAGGTTATCATTCTAATACCTTCCTATTGTCATAGAAACTCAGGATGCCTGTCCTGGATTGCTCATCTAATCCTATAAAGTTCTCTTTGCAGATTCAGAAACACTGAAGCCTGATAATTTTGAGGAATCTGGCTACACATTCATAGCACCCAGGTTGGTTTTCTTTGATATATATTTCTATAGCTTGAGTGAATGGGTAAGTCTTCGGTAACAGTTCTGAGTCAGTCCTATGCCAAATTATGAAACCAAACAATAACTTTAAAAGTGAAACAATATTCTATTCAATCTGTTCATTCATTCACTCTGTAAGCAACCACTCTAGCCTAAGCAATGCTCTGATACAGGCATACAGTAGTGAGTCAGACCGATGTAGACTTTGCTCTTATTGGAAATAACAGTGCATTCATCAGTTATGAAGAACTGGGTATTTGCATTTGTGAGAACACACACACTCTACATAATGTAGATTACTCTGTAACCCCCATCACCTATTTGACTCACTCCCCCCCACACACAACCTCCTCTCTAATAACCATCAGTTTTTCTCTATAATTAAGAGTCTGTTTCTCAGTTTGTCTTTTTCTGCTTTGTTTCTTAAATTCCATGTATGAGTAAAATCATATGGCATTTGTCTTTCTCTGGTGACTTTGTTTTGCTTAGCCTCATACTCTTTAGCTCCAGCCATGCTGTTTGAAATGACAAGATTTCATTCGTTTTTATGACTAGTATTCTATTGTCTATTTAAGCCACATCTTCTTTGTCCATTCTTCAGTTGAAGAACGCTTCAGCTGTTTCCATAATTTGACTATTGTAGATAATGCTGCAGTAAAAATTGGGGTGCATGTATCCCCTTGAATTAGCAGTTTTAATACTTTGGGTAAATACCTACTAATACAATTGCTAGGCTGTAGGGTAGCTCTTTTTTTAACTTTGAGGAACCTCCATACTGTTTTCCACAGTGGCTGCAACAATTTGCATTCTCAATAACACCTCTTGTTTCTTGTGTTGATTTTAGCCTTTCTGACAGGTGTGAGACCATACATAGCTCATGGTAGTTTTGGTTTGCATTTTCCTGATGATGAATAATACTGAGCATCGTTTTGTGTGTCTATTGGCCATCTGGTTGTCTTCTTTGGAAAAGTGTCTACTCCTTTTTTCTGCCCAATTTTTAATTGTTTTTTTGGGGTGTTGAATTGTATCAGTTCTTTATATATTTTCGATACGAACCCTTTATCAGGTATGTCATTTGCAAATATCTTCTCCCATTTGGTAGGTTCTCTTTTAGTTTTGTTGATTCCTCCTGTCACTGTGCAGCGGCTTTTTGTTTTGATGAAGTTCCCCTGGTTTATTTTTGTTTCCCTTGCTTCAGGAGATCTATCTAGAAAGAAGCTGTTAGGACTATGTTAAAGAGGTTACTGTCTGTGTTCTCTTTTAGGATTTTGATGGTTTCATGTCACATTTAAATCTTTCATACATTTTTGAATTTGGTTTTGTGTATGGTGCACGAAAGTGGTCCAGTTTTTCAAACACCGTTTGTTGAGGAGACTGTCTTGTTTCCATTGGATGTTCTGTCCTGCTCTAAGATTAATTGACCATATAGTTGGGGGTTCATTTCTGTGTTTTCTGTTCCATTGATCTATTTGTCTGTGTGCCAGTACCATACTGTTTTCATTACTGTAGGTTTGTAATGTAACTTGAAGTTTGGAATTTTGATGCTTCAAGCTTTGTTTTTCTTCTTAGTTGACTCACACTCTATAGTAGACACACTATAATAATATTCCAGTTAACATAATTCTATTAATCTAGGTTAAACTATGGAACATAGATTCAGCATTGTATATTATTAAACTTCTCACATTTTAAACTTCTTAAATTATGGTAAGAACCCCCAGACAGCCCCTAAAACTAAAAAGCAACTCAGATTAATATTTTTAAAGAATTATTAATGTTTATTTTTGTGAGAGACACAGTATCTGAAGCAGGATCCAGGCTCTTAAGTATCAGTACAGAACCTGATGTGGGGCACAAACTCATGAACCATGAGTCAAAGTCGGACCCTTAACCAACTAAGCCACCCAGGTACCCTTCAGACTAATTTTTATTTAGGACACCTGAATTTTTGGCCCTTCTTGCAAACAGGGAATACATGTAACATGCATATTCTTGGCTTCATGAGATTCTCCTGCCTGTCTTGAGTGTTCTTTGCCTCCTCTTGCTTTTTTCAGTTTCTTACCCCTTCCATTGGTTGCATATTCAGTCTCATTAATGAGCTTCTTTTCTTCTGCAGCTCACTTACATGAAGGTGCTAGCTTAAGGTCTCTTCCTATTCTGTGTCTGTAGTTTGGGGCAATGCTTTTGAAATCCACAAGATAGCCATAATGTCTAGAAACAAAACAGATTTAATAAGTGGTTTATAGACATTACATTACAATATAGAATCAAACAATACCTACCTACACATTTCAAAACATTCCTATTTATAGAAAACTGACAAGACTTTCTCTTCAATGTGTTTCAAATTCAGTATCTCCTAAGCATTGGTCTTCCCTTCGTTTAATCAGTCACCAAGTCTTGTCTAATAGAATTTATTTTATGATATCGAGTATATCTGTCATACTCTGCTGCCTTAGTTCTCATCCAGGCCAGTGCTTTTCTTTATTTAAACTGGTGCAGCTGTTTTGTACTTGACCTCCCTACTTCCCCAAATCCCCTTTGACTTCCAATCTGGTCTCATTTCTGTAACTGGAGAGTTTGTAGAATGTGAATAAAATTATGTTTCTTGTCTGCTAAATATAAACCAATAGCTCAGTAGCGTCCTGGTGATAATCTCTACTTTATATCACAGCTTTAACTTGCCCTTACTAGGTACCAGTTAACAGTGTGGTCCATACACTGTACACCCAAGGCCAAATTACAGCCTGTAGACTGCCTGCTTTACACAAAGTTTTATTAGAACCCAGCCATGCCTGTTGGATGATGAATTGTCTGTGACTGCTTTCACTACAAAGCAGAGTTGATTAGGGGTGGTATAGGTATTATAGCCCATAGAGTCTGATTCATTTATTATCTGGCCCTTCAAAAAGAGTTTGCCAACCTCTCTAAATTCCAACCATACTAAACTTCCCTCAGTTGCTGTTTTTTGTTTTGTTTGTTCCTCTTCTGATCCTCTAATTTTGTCTTTTGCTTTGGACTATACTTAGACACACCCCACCCCTTCCCAAACCCCAACTGCAAAGCTCCTTGATCTAGAATTTTTTTCCCATTTTCACTGTGTTAGACATCCTTGCTGACTGCGTCATAGAATACGGTACTTCCTTTGCTAGATCACTGGCTCGTTTAATGTTATTTACTTTCCCCCCAAAAAGCCACAATTAACCTATTTGACTTACCTACTATTCAATACCCATCATCCCCTCCATTGCCTCACACACAGTAGATGCTGAATAAATACACTTGTTACCTGTAGAAGACATAAATATGTAAACAGTATTTTTAAAATCCTTATTAATAACTGCAATCTTACCACTTTGTCAATATAAGTAACTGAGCATCTTAAACTGCTAAAACCAGTTTTAGCTAGAAAGGAGAATATTAAAGACAAAATAATAAACCACAGAATAAGAAGAGCTTGAAATTAGATGTGCTATACTGATAAGACTCAAATTCCATCTCAGATCTGTGATTTCCCTAAAGACCTTCTTCATTCCTTCTCCCAGTGATTGAATAGTCGACCACATGGACTGGCTTTTCTGTTACACAGTGTGGATAATATGGTAGAAGTCCTGGTACTCACAGGGAAGATAGACATCTATCTCTGTTCCAGGTCCCAATTTGTAAAGAATGATTGTTTACTTAAGCAAGGATTAACATATGAACCATTCTTGTGGTATGACTGAAAGAACAGAATTTGCCCCTGTGTTTAGGGAAGGAATATAGAGAGAGAAGGGAAGAAGTGTTAGAGTTTGTGGGACAAACCAATGAGTGTCCACTCAAGTAACTTGTTAAGCCCTTTATGTGAATGATTATATTGACTGCTCCAGTGAACTCTATAATAAATTAGTAGTAGTATCCCATTTCACAGATTAGGCAATTTCCTTGCTATTTCAAGATCTAAGTATGGACCTTGATTATCAAATGCTGATCTATCTCAGAAGAATATCCAGTACCTCTGAGCAAAATATACATGCATGGAGCATTATTCCTACTTTTAAAAGACGTGCAATCAAAGAGATGAAAAATCCAATGACACCTGGTGGCTCAGTCAGTTAGCCTTCCAACTTCAGCTCAGGATGGGTTCAAGCCCCATGTCAGGTTATGTGTGTACATCTCAGAGCTTGGAGCATGCTTTAGATGCAGATTATCCAGTCTGTTGTATGAACCTTATTATAGTAATGGCGAACTTACATTTATGTTCCTTGCTGTTTATTCACAATTTCCAAAACGGTTGGAATAGGCATTCTCAAAGTATAGTTCTCTGAACCCAATGGGTTCCAGAAGCCCTTTCAGAGAACCCACCAGGTCAATGTGGTTTCTTTAACAATAAGAATTTGAGGAATTATATTTAGTGTTTCCAAGGAGTTCAAGACTTGGCTGGTCAGACCAGTGATGATACTAATGAATGGTAAATTTCAGTGTTATAAGGAAAAGAAGGTGAGCAAATTTTTCAATAATCAGTGTATGATGTTACAAAATCATATTCTAATGTTTATTTTTGAGAGAGAAGGGGCAGAGAGAGATGCAGACACAGAATCCAAAGCATGCTCCAGGCTCTGAACTGTCAGCACAGAAGTTAATACAGGGCTCGAACTCAAAAGCAGGGAGATCATGATCTCAGCTGAAGTCAGACGCTTAACTGACTGAACCACCCAGCACCCCCCAAAAATCAGATTAATTTAAAGTGTAAGCCAGTGCATTGAATTTTAATGTAACAGTAGAAAAAGTGCTTTGTTTCAAATTCCATATTCTTATCAGGATTTGGTGTATTATTTTCCAAAAAGAATAGGCACAACATTTGAGAAGAGCATGAAAATAATTCAGTCTCTTCCTGCTGCATGTCTGTGAAATCATTTTCTTTCTCATGCCCAAATCGAGACTTGCAGCTGACTGAATGCAGAGCTGTACTTGTTTTCTGTTGAGTCAGGAATTAAAGATATTTGCTAATAGCTTATTTTTTAAATACAACACTTTTTAAAAAAAATGTTAACATATAATGGATTTCTTCTTTATGTTTGCTGAATATTTTTAAATTTCTCAATTTCCATATGAAAACTCCATGTATACAACATAAAATGAGAACAGTAGATTAAGAATGAAAGCTAATGGTCATTGAGCACCTATTGTCCAGAGTGCGAGTCTTTAATAAATATTTTGTACCACCACTCCTCCTAAGTCAAAGTATTGTTCAATTATAGAGATGATGAAATGGAAGTAGGAAGAAATGAAACAGGTTGCAGAGACCTGTTGTAGTAAGTAGTGAAAGTTTTCATTTTTTAAAGTTGTGGCTTTCATAGCTAATATTCTACAATTTTTTTTTCAGAGATTACTGCAATGACCTTAAGATATCAGATAATAACACCGAATTTCTTTTAAATTTCAATGAGTTTATTGACAGAAAAACGCCAAACAACCCATCCTGTAAGTAGACATCTAATTTACAATAATTACTTCACCACTGTTATATCCAAAGTGGTCAAATCTTGGTTCCGATTAGTGTGTTGGATCCTGGTTTACTTACTTTGTAATTGTTTAATGATAGAATGTAACAGTTTGGCCTTTTGTATATTAAGAAATGTGTCTTTCACTGTGGAGTAAAATCAAATTTTCAAAACCAAATATTAGACACCTGAAAATGTTTGAGTGTAATTAGGGCACCCTTACCCTTGCCCCTTTTAAATTAAAAAAAAATTTTGATATTTTTAAGGTTTTTCATTGCATTTTTGTTGCTGCCTACAAGAACACATGCAACATTTATAAATATATCTATATAAATAAAAATATGTCAGTTAAGTGTGTTTTTCATCCTAATCTTCTATTTGGAACATTACACTTCTGCAATTTTTCATTTTATGAAATAAGTTAGAGTAAATAAAAATGTTAACAGTTTGTCTTTAACCAGTATATTTGTCTTCCAGAGAAATTTACATCATGTTACTATAAAATATTATAGATATTAATGGTTTCTTGGCATTTAACACATTTAAAATCTTACCTGTGTTTTCTTCCTAAAAAAATTACTAACAGGAAAAGATGTACTAAAAATGGGAAATGAGAGGAAAATCAACCATATCTTAGCAAATATAATTTATTTTTAAGTAACCATAACTGACTTCTTTGTGCTTTCCTCCTCCTCCCCTTCCTATGTTTTTATTTTTAAAAATACTTTTCCTTTCTATCAGAAAGGGTTAAACAAAGCACTTGCTCAGAGCTAGAATTAGGTAGAGAAGGTCTACACCGATCATGACTGGATAGGAGTGTTTCTATACCTTTCTGCTTAGTGTCAGCTCAGTGTGAGTGAGCCAAACAGAGCCTTTCCATTGTGAGTGGTCTTGTTCTTTTTTTTTTTTTTTAGTATTTAATAGAAGTCCCAAGAAAAAACTGACATAATGGTATTGAATATTCTTTTAATTGGATGCCTCTATGGGCACCTGGGTGGCTCAGTCTGTTAAGCGTCTGACTCTTGATTTTGGCTCAAGTCATGATTTCATGGTTACTGAGTTTGGGCTCTGGATTGATTCTCTCTCCTCCTCCTCTCTCTGCCCACCCCCTGCAGACCATCTCTTCATGGTTTTTATCTACCTCCCCTATGATCCCATAGGAAATGCTTATGGTGCTTAGATAACTATGTAAAGTGTTGAGATTTTATTGAATTTTTCATTATAAAAAGGTAATAGCTATAAAATTTACATTTTCCTCTGACAGTGTTATATATTACCATTTTCTCAATCATATTTTACTTCAATTGTCAAATACTATGTAAAACTAAAAGTATCTGTGATTGAAATCTAAATAGTTCCTTTTACAGGGGTTCGCGTGATGTTAATTGTACTTATGGAAGTACTTAATCCAGCAGTAAAATTACAATTGTCACCATTTATGTTCATTTATTACCTAAGTGTTTATGCAATAGAGCCTGTCAACTTCTTCATATCCCCGTTTATTTTTGACATTTTATGTGTGTAAAATGGAAAAGCTGAATACTGATCATCTGTTTATGTACTATATGCAGCAGGGGCCATATTTCAAGACCACATTTTAAAATTATAGTATAATTAAAATGTGAATGAAATTATGAAATTGCTTGCAACAGTGATTTATGCCACAAAGTAGAATGGTTTCTTTTCTTTTACCTGAAAGTATTTGCAGCAATTACTTCATTCACTTTGCAAGTGGACTGTTTCTGAAAATGATTCATTCTCTGACATAATGAAAATAGTTCCTAAAAGGAAGTCTAAAATGTGGATTAAATTGATCCTTTAAAATGAAAGATATATTACATTAAAAAATCAACTAAAATACTGTCCAGTCTACTCACCACCTTCTGCAGTAATAGTAAGACCACATATTTCTTACCTGAATAAAGTGAAATTTTTTCATAAATGTGAAGGTTATTTTTTTAATGTTTATTTACTTTTGAGAGAGAGAGTGGGAGATGCAGAATCTGAGGCAGGCTCCAGGCTCTGAGCTGTCAGCACAGAGCCCGATGCTGGGTTTGAGTCCATGGGCCGTGAGATCATGACCTGAGCTGATGTTGGAATGGTTGACCAACCGAGCCACCCATGTGCCCCAAATGTGAGGTCTCAGTATTTGCAGGTTATTCAGAGTTTGGTGGACTTAAAACAGTGGACGGAGAGAAAGAAAGAAGGTGAAGGTTTTTAAGAATGTGTATGAATTGACCCTTGGTCTTTGCCATTTGCCCCTCCATTACCTTTGGACTTGGGCTCTTTTAATCTTTGGTTATTCTAGAAATGACAACCTGAAGCCAGTAGATTCCACTAGCCAGCCTTGAAATAGTGCCAGTCTGTGTTAAGTTATTCAGTTCTTTCACCGAGCGAACAAAGAAAAAAAACTATATATATTATGTAGTATTATGTTTATATATAAAATTGGCCATTAATTATGATAGCTTGGAATCATGATTCTACCCTATTAAAAAAGAGAGGAACCTTATTAATGTTTTTTGAATGGCATATCTCACATATCTTTTTGATAAAGTTTACAAAATAATTTTCTTTTAAAATTGGCTTTTCTAGTAATTCTGTCCCTAGCCTGAAAAATGTGAGGTAAGATAAACAAAACTGTGCAGAAAATTAATATTGGATATACTTGTAAATTCATAGAAATACTATCCACTCTAAGTTGCTTTTACAAATAGAGAATATATTTGTTTCATTATTATCCTAATGAAAAAGCAATGTGGATGTAATTGAGGCTATCCTTTTTCTCTGTTAGGTAACACGGATTTGATTAACAGAGTCTTGCTGGATGCAGGCTTTACAAATGAACTTGTCCAAAATTACTGGAGTAAGCAGAAAAACATGTAAGTATTTGTTCCTATTAATATATATATATGGATATATATATATATGGATATATATATATATCCATCTCCTGCATTTCACTGAGAAATTTTTGGAAAATAGGGCTCATAAATCTAAATTTTCTTCTCTATCTTAATAACAATTTCTTGAGGAAAACATTTTGCAGTTGTTGACAACTTGCCTCTCCAGTTGTGGGTGTGAGTCAGGGCTGACATCTGCCGTTACTTATGTTTCCCCACTTACACACTGCGCTGTGAGCAAACCGAGCTTAAAAAGGCTTGTTTATGTGTGTTTCTGTATTTGTGATAAAATAGGGATTCTCGTGAATTGGCCCTTTAATAACACTGCTATGCACCCTGTCAGCAAATTGGGAAGTCTGATTATGACTCTCCTTTACCGTCTCTTCTCCACCCCATTTCCAGTCAATCACAAAGTGCTAAATGCTGCTTCTGACAATGTTGTCCTGTCTTCTTGATATCCAAGTTCACAAACCCCCACCTCTGAGAAATTACCACAACTGCTTACTCTGTCTTTGGGACCTCAGTTCCTCTACACCCCCCTGCCCCCCTTCTGTCCTCCTAGAACTCACCCCTGCCAGCCTCACTCTTAAAATGCAGTTCCAGTTTCAGGATGAAGGTGAAGCTCTCCAGCATGGATTTCAAGATCATTCATGAGCTGACCATTCCTAAGAAGCTTGTCCTTAAAACTTTACTTTCTAGTGCTTCTCACCTTTCCTTCTGTTTTTATAACACTGAATACGTAACATTCTTCACCAGCTTTTCCTTAACATGCAGTCTTGGCTCTACACGTGAAATATTCATGCTGTCTCTATCTTCTCTGCTAATTCCATCTTGAAAATGCAGCTGTGTTCTCCCCTTACTATGAAGGGTCTTCATTAAGCATCCTCCCCTTATTTCTTAGATATTTGCAACATTAAAGTATAGTTTTCATATGTTGATATATTTACTTTCTCTTTAGGTTAGGAAACTAATTTTATTTCTCTTTGTATCATCCATATGTATATTATTATCTTATTAAGAGTATGTGAAATAAAAAATTGCCTTCTCTGTCTTCCGTTTTAGCAAGGGAGTGAAAGCACGGTTCGTTGTGACTGATGGTGGGATTACCAGGGTTTATCCCAAAGAGTAAGTTCAAATAACATCTGTAAAAGTCAGTACATTACAAGTCTATTCTGAGGATGTGCTCGTTCCATTATAAGAAGACTTTCTGTAGAGAAACTGATTAGTAGACTAAAATGGAGTCCTTTAGCATTATTTGCAGTATTAGAATATCCTATTATATGATTATTCAGTGATACTTTTAGCTATTTATTCCAAATACTAAGATATTAAAGGAGATTTTTTTTTTCTCCTCGTCGACACAAGCAAACCTGCATCAATGTGCTGGTTCTAGCCTATTGGCCGTGTTTTCATAGCACTTCATTGTTTTCACTGTTCGTCAGTGGATCTTATCGCTCTCTCCAGAATAGTCTGTAAACTGGGCTGGGGAGGCTTATTACTATTAATCAATCTATTAACTGACTTGTACTTAATTACCTGGATAGTAAAGCTGCAGTGTAAATCCAAGAGCTTTTTCTGACCCTTATTATCTATTCTTTGGTGATATGTCTACATCTAATGGTACTCATTAATGAATAATATATCTGTAAAATTCTGTGATGTTCACAGAAAAGCAGGTTATCAATTTCAAGAATAAAAATGATGAGCCATTTCCTCCTCAGGGCTGGAGAAAACTGGCAAGAAAATCCAGAAACATATGAGGATAGCTTCTATAAAAGGAGTCTCGATAATGACAACTATGTTTTTACTGCTCCCTACTTTAATAGTAAGTATTACTTGGAATTCAACTATTCTCAATTGCCTTTTTTTCAAAAAATTATTCCCCAATAACCATACCCTTCAATAATAATTGCTCAGGACAGTTCTCTTGTGTGACATTGGAAGGACAGAAGCTTCCATTTAGTTGAGGAGGTAAAATGCACCCACAGCAAACAGTCACCCAGTACTGTAGAGATAACATAGCAACAGGTTTGCATAATGCATAGAAACATATGTAGATAATTCCTCTTTTCACAAACTGCAAATCTATTAAAGAATGTCTGACGACTTTCAAAAATGTCATTAATCAGTTCAGTCAGTTTTAAATATATTATTTATGAAAATTATCAATAGCCCACATTTGAAAAGATCTTTTTGGATTCTTTCCCAAAACCTTTCTAATTTAATCTCTGGACCGCTCGGGAGGTAGGTGTTACTCATCCTCATTTTTAGAAAAGGGGAAACTGAAGTTCAGAGAATTTTGGCGTCTTGTCCAGGGACTTCGGTCTAAAATGCAAAAAGCTGTTTGGGCTTCGACGATCGATCTTTTCCCCCAACTTTAGCAGCCTCTCTACTCTGTTAGCAAATGTCACGAAGCAGAGATTGGGCCGCACCCATTATGTGTGGAAGTGGATGCAGCCAGGCGAATAGTTAACATGCCCTGGACACTCCCGTGAGTCTGGTGCCTAGAGGAAGCCGAGAGAAGACTAGCACCTCCTTATTAAGCCGAACACGATCCCCCTATCCCTATTAAGCAAACTTCACTATTTGATTTATCTAGACAGGTCAGTTTTCCCTTTTTGTTGTTGCTTCCTTCTTTTTCAGAAAGCGGACCTGGTGCTTATGAATCCGGAATTATGGTAAGCAAAGCTGTAGAAATCTATATCCAAGGAAAACTTCTTAAACCTGCAGGTAAGCATGTATATTGTGTACATACACATGGCCACAATTAAATATGACCTAATATTTCTTTTAAATTCTGGCTGTACTTACCAGGAGGGCCACAAGAGAGCTTTAAGCAAAATAAAGGCAAAGACTGATTGTGAGGGATTTCTTAAGTGTGTATGTGTATACACCGCTGCTCAAACTAAGCAGTCATATCATGACTGAGAGTCATATCAAAATTGTACGTGCCAGCTTGATCCATCATTTCCACTCAGTAAGTCTGTCCTACAAGATACTTTGAAAGACACAAAAGGATATGAATATTTGTAATTAAGTTAAACATGAAGAGATAAGTTGCCATCATTGAAGGAAAAAATAAGTTATGGCCAATCTATACTATGTGCCTAATACAATGAATTAGGTAAGAACCTTTTTTTAATATAAAATTACAATAAAATGGGAAAATGGCCTTTTTGCTGTAAGAAAACAAATCAGAAAACTAAGCATCAGTGGGAACTGAAAGTAGCCTGGAGTAAGTGGATGCAGTCAAGCAGAATTTTTTTCATTGTATGATTCCGTATTTGAATGTTTGAGAGAGAGAGTACATTAGACCAGACTAAAAAGGTAGGTAGATAGCTTTCCTGTTACTGAGGGCCAGTTTACCCCTCAGTGGCTCACCGAGAGATCACCTCCACCACTAACTCATGGACGGCTTCCTTCATTCACTCAGTGGCTCATTTACTCACTCATTAGTCTCCCACCCACGCATCCACCCCTTGGACATACATTTCTCAAGCACACGATGCATGTATTGGTCGGGAAGAGAAGCCTCGTAAAACATCCCACCTGAATGACGGCACATTAAAGGACTCTTCCTGATGCTACCTCCTTTTATTTTCTTAGCCTGCTGTATATATGTATTCATTGGGAGCTGGTACCCAGGGAGTAAACTGTGTTTTAAATATAAATGAAAGTTATTTAATAGTTTAAGAGCTGTTAGCAGTACTCTTAATGCAACCCTAAGAAATACAATCTCTGTAATAAATGTTACGTTCAACCCGAATTTGATGCTATTGTATCCACTGTGAAAATTATTATATAACAAAATATTATATGGACATTAAAACCACACCTTTTCAATTTATTCAGCTTTGGAATGTATAGCTGAAATTAATTTCAAGAAATTTAAATTAGCCTGCTAAAAATAATTAAATATGAGAGGAAAAATAAATACTAAGAATCACAGCTAGGTTCTTTGAATGTATGTGTCAATTTTTCTCCATATCATTTTTCAGTTGTTGGAATTAAAATTGATGTAAATTCTTGGATAGAGAATTTCACCAAAACATCAATCAGGGATCCGGTAAGATGTCTATTTTTCCTAACATTTATGCTATACTCCGTGCCAAATGCAAATAAAAGTAACATCTTAATTTTGCCAATGTATAATTTTCAGTGCTACTAAATTAAGCAGAACCGTGATTTAAACAAATAAGTCAATCCAAAAATATTAAATTAGTTGAGTAAGAGGAAAAGTAATTCAATATTATAATTTGACATACTAGTTTAAATAGATTTGATATTTTATAAAGATGAAGCTACTTTTTACGAAGGGATAGCCAGTCATTTAGTCTTTTATAGTAAATTATTCTAAGATTTTTAACATAAGAATGTATCATAAAAATCCTTTTTTTCTATTAAAAATGTGTGGTACTAATTGTATTTTTGTCTTGTAGTGTGCTGGACCAGTCTGTGACTGCAAAAGAAACAGTGATGTAAGAAAAATTTGAAATTTTTAACTGTTAAGACTTTAATCATAAAATGATTAAAGTCATTTGATGTAGGAATTTTTATTTTATAAAACTTGAACTAATTTATAGGGAAGATTTTGAATAAATTTTCAGTTCCTAAGCATAGTTTTAAAAACAAGGGGAAAGTGTTTTAAAACGTCTGTCTCAATTGTGTTAGATTTTTTTATGACTGTCTTTAGCTCTGTTTCTGAGTAGGAAGTTTCTAATGAAAGTGGCCTTAGTGGTTATCAAGGTAAACTTGCCTATTCTTTGTGCTTTCTCTGAATTTGTTTACACAGTTTTTATAGTGAGGAGAAAGCTTTTTGAGCTCAATTTTTCAATTATGTATTTTTTTTATCAGATTCCACTTACATGAATTGGATTTCACATTGTGTTCTGTTACTTCTATTTCATTATGAAATATCTTTGTTCAAATGTTAAATATGCTCAGGGCACCTGGGTGGCTCAGTCAGCACAGAGTCTGATGATCATGACCTGAGCTGAAGTCGAATGCCTGACAGCCTGCTTTGGATTCTGTATCTCTCTCCCTCCCTGCCTCTTTCCCATCCGTGCTTTCTCTCTCAAAAATAAATGAAAATATTAAAAAATGTTAAACATGCTCTAAGAGTGATACTACATAAAGCACTCCAGGAATACAAAGGATGAGGTGCGCTATTTGCTTCCCACCTCCTGTATTTCCAAGGTAAAGAGTGAGTTCACATCATTTTATTCCTAGTCATGTGAAATGATAAGCCAGCATTGTTATTTTGATAGTTTCTCCATTTTACATACACTTTTTAAATAGAGACTATATAAGGTTTTAGCAAGCTGCTTCCCCTTTAGGAAAATGGATTCCCTATGTCCCCAACTCTGAGAACAATATTTTTAATTATCATTTTATACAATAAAAATGACTAAACTGACCCATGTACTTAAACATGATATAAAGTGGGTGGGGATTGATTTCTCTCATGAGCAATTTTTGTTTGATTTTATGCTTTTATGTTTTAATATTTATTTTTGAGAGACAGAATGTGAGTGGAAGAGGGACAGAGAGAGAGAGGGAGACTGAATCTGAAGCAAACTCTAGTCTCTGAGATGTCAGCACAGAGCCCAACACAGGGCTTGAACCTCAAGATGATGAACTGAGCTGAAGTCTGACATTTAAAGCCACTGAGTCACCCAGGCGCCCCTGTTTTCTCCTTTTAAATGTCAGATTAAATACTC
This sequence comes from Mungos mungo, assembly GCA_004023785.1. Classification (NCBI taxonomy): domain Eukaryota; kingdom Metazoa; phylum Chordata; class Mammalia; order Carnivora; family Herpestidae; genus Mungos; species Mungos mungo. The sequence continues at coordinate 35,463 of PISW01007331.1, forward strand.
AAACAATTTTGATACAAAATATGAAGTAGTTATAAATATCCTTATGCTGCATGTTTTTTTTTTAATTTAGTCTGAAGCATGGTCACTACAATCATTGTTAAAGGTATCTTTTTTGTCAAAATATTAGCTTTATCCAATTTCCTGGATCATTTAGATGAGCAAATTGCAAAAAGATTATTTCTGATTGGATCTTATGATTTGTTCAGACTGAGTTGATAGTTGTAACTGAATGGGTTGTGGTGAGACCCATTTAGAGTCTGAATCTGTGTGTGTCCTTAATTTATTTCATCAGAATATCTTGAACGTAGGTCTTTAAGTTGAAGTTTTTTCCTATTTTTGTTGTTATAACTATTGGCTGGGTGGCTCAGTCGATTGAGCATCTGACTCTTGGAATTCAGATCATGATCCCAGAGTCCTGGGTCTGAGGCCTGCAGCAGGCACCATGCTGGTAGCTGGGAGCCTGCTTGGGCTTCTCTGTCTCTGTGCTGCTCTCTCTCTGGTCCTCCCTTGTGCGTCCATGTGTACTCCCTTTCAATATATATATAAAACCATCTATCTAAAGTAAAATACTGATAATGAAGCCTCCTCACCTTCCTCAAAATGTGTCATTTTTATTTTGGTAGGTAATGGACTGCGTGATTCTAGATGATGGTGGGTTTCTTTTAATGGCAAACCATGATGATTATACTAACCAGGTAGGTACCATAGTGGGATAAAGTACAGTGTCCATGGTGTGTTTCCCGGATGGGCATTACAGAAGTCCTCCAAACCATTATAGAAACAAATGAGTTGTTATATTTCTGCCATAAATTTTTAAATGCTGAATAAAAATAATTAATGAATACATTCTCAATATAGTTTCCTGATATTTGTTAGTTGAGTTTCTGTTCTAGTAATAATAGTCACTATTAAACACGTAGTTATTATTCTTGAACTCTCATAAATTGAGAAAGTGTGTGCATATTAAATATTAATAATATCTAAGGTTATACATGGCTCCTTTAAATTGATGAAGTTTCTATTCTCCAATTTGCAAGTTGCCAGCATATAGGCTATTTGGCTCACACAGGATTTTAAGCAACTTAGAATGAGTTGCCAACTAATTTCATTTCTGAATCTACATTTCTGGTCTCTCTTTTAAGAGACAAGATCTTGGGGCACTTGGGTGGCTCAGGTCCTGGTCTCATAGTTGGTAAGCTTGGGCTCTGCACTAATGCATGGAGACTGCGTGGAATTCTCTCTCAAGTAAATTAATAAACTTCAAGAAAGAAAAGATAAGAAAAAGCTCAGTGCTGAGAGATCTTAACTGGCCATGTTGAAGGACTGGAATTGATAGTCCTCGAGTTTGTCTTTAGGTTCCTGTTCTTTTTCTAATCCCATCCATTTCTCTCAGGCTACTTTCCTCTTCCCCACAAGGAATTCAACCATGACCTTAGTGCTTAGTTACCGTGTGTGTTCTTCCCCACATCACGCAGAGCCACGGAGCCATGAGAACCCCTAAGCTCATTTCACTTCTTTCAGATTATCCCGTCCTGCTTCATTGCTTTTGTGCCTAACCTCCAGGAGTTTTAATTCCTGGTTTGTCTTATGTCTTTTCATTGCGGTGGGTAGGGTGGTATCATGTGACATGAATTTGAAACTTATTATTTTTTCCTCTGTTCCAGATTGGAAGATTTTTTGGAGAGATTGATCCAAGTTTGATGCGACACCTGGTTAATATATCAGTTTATGCTTTCAACAAATCTTACGATTATCAGTCAGTATGTGAACCTGGCGCTGCGCCAAAACAAGGAGCAGGGCATCGCTCGGCATATGTGGTCAGTCAACCCCCCTCATCCCTTCCTCTCGAAGGAACACTCAGTGTCCATCAATCTAACGACTTTTTCATTCTATTTTATAGCCATCGATAGCAGACATCTTACATATTGGCTGGTGGGCCACTGCAGCTGCCTGGTAAGTCACAATTGTATTGTTACTGGTAATGAGAAAGGGGTTGTGAAACAGTCAAGAATTTGATGACAGTACAGATTTTGTGACATGTGAATAATTGTTACGGGAACTCCCTTTTTTTTCCCCCTTTTCCTAAATGACATATTGGTAATTTTTACAAAATAATCCATTTAAAACTGTTACCATTACTTAGTGTTTGATATGAAAACAATATGCTCATGCAGACTTCAACCTCTGAGATGTGTTAAGTTTTAGATATATGAACCTATTAAAAGTTTCTATTTATTGTCTTCAGTATCCAAATTAGATGTCTTCATCAGTCCAATTCAAGGCATCATGACTTGTCTTTTCAGCTCTATTCCTATTCCTACAGAGGCATCCTGTCGTTGAAATGGCTCTAATTCTCTCTTCTTACTGACTAAACCTCTCTACCTCCTTCGACCCCTCACCTACACCCTACCACCTAGGAAAACAATGCATTTAGGCTGTTTAAGGCACTGTGGAAAGTCTATAAGATCAAATTTGTCATTGTTCGGCTCTGGTCAGTCAAGTAACTAACCCTCCTTTGGTGTCTGGGATTCCTTCTCTCCCTCCCTCCTGCTTTCCCAGCTAAAATCAAGTCAGCCTACCACTTTATGAAAGGAGCAAAGATTTTGGATTAAAAATCCTATTTTTGTGAAAAATGGTGCTTTTTATTATGATAGTGATATTCATATATTAATTTACTTTTTAGAGGTTTTCTAAATCTCATAATACTAATTAAATTTTTATGATTGGCTTTATGCTATTTTCTGGCCAGATTTTACCTCCTTTTCACCCCCCACCTCTTTTTTTTTCTGATTTCAATTTCAGATGATTCTATACTAATATTTAGCCCAATTGCCATTTATAAGAAAACTGAAATGTACCAAGTGCCCTATATATAACAGGTATATTTTAGTTCATGAATGTCACATTATGTATTTACAAATATTATAGCCTATATTGTAAAGCAAATAGTTTGTACACCCATGGCACAAAAACATTTTTGTCTGATCTTTTTTGTTTTCTTCTACCATAGAGTTCTGAAACTATACTAAGCAACCCTGAATGAGAAAACTAGCCTATGAAATATTGACACTCTCTTAGTTACCACTTCTCCAGATCTTATTTCTTATTAGTCCTGTTCACGCCTTAGTGTCCCTCACTTGGTCCTTAATATGTCTGACTTGGTGACTTCTTTCACAGAAATAAATTTGCAGTGTTTTATGAGGTTTATATTAATATTCTCAACTTTCTGTTTGCAAAGTCTCAATTTTTTCCAAGCAGATAAAAAATAAATGTGTGTATGTGTACCTGTGAGATTATTTGGATTTTTACTGTATCATTTATAAAGGAAATATGTAGATTTTGTTCAATAATTATTTGTATTTACATCTTAGGTCTATTCTACAGCAGTTTCTCCTGAGTTTGACCTTTCCACGGCTTCTTGAAGCAGGTATGTAAACACTCAGCCATGTCATAGTGAAATTTTGTTTCAGGACGGGTGGAGGTCACCTGACTCAAGAGTGAAGTACATGTATTTGTGTATATTAGAGAGAGAGGATGTGTGAGCGTTCATTGGATAGCTTGTAGAGTGGAATATGTTTGTCAACCTTTCCTAATGCTTTGGAAACTCTTTATGTCATATTGGCCTGTATTTTGTAACTCTGATATATTGGATTCACTTATTCTCTTGATATTTAATGGGCACCTCTTAGGGGCTATCACTACATTACATTACACAGTAATAAATAAGCCCAGCACAGCCCTGCCTTTATACACTTACTTTGCTTCGTGGAAATAAAGGCTCTGGGCACTGACTATAGTGTCCCTTCCTGGTGATCTTTGTTTTTTCCACAGTTGAGATGGAAGATGATGACTTTACAGCCTCTCTGTCAAAGCAGAGTTGCATCACTGAACAAACCCAGTATTTCTTCGAAAATGATAGTAAATCGTTCAGTGGTGTGCTAGACTGTGGAAACTGTTCCAGGTAAGGTGTTTCTTCCTTTAGTAATACTCTGGTTTCACTAAGAATTTGTATTCACTTTTTCATTACAGAAAATAATGGACATTGTTATTAGAGTAACTATTTGCAGTTGAGAATAGATCTTTAGTTTTGCTGAATGTTTTTTAAAAATTTACATTCTTTAGAATTGATCCTACCTGAGTAATTGTAATCCTTCCAACTATAATAATAGGATGAAGAAAATTCTACTTACTTTTAGACAGAACAAAGAGAAGTTTGATTATATTTTAATGTCTTTTTGTCTAAAAGAACTCCCTTAAAATTTTTTCTGAAGTTGTAGAACTATTTGAACTATAAGATTAGATTAATAGTCATTCTGAATACTTCTAAGCCAAATACAGGATTTCACTTTACTAAACAGGTTTAGAGAAAGATATTGTAGGGAGGGACGTGTCTTACCTCTACTATTTTCTGAAATTTAAAATTCTCCTATATCTTTTAGTGTCAATTCAAGATACAAGGAAAGTATCACTTCCTAAAATCAAAGTTGATGTTCATCACTAGCAGACCTAAAACATCTTTAGCCATTTTTAGATGAGATTGAGTATTTGACTTGGCTGTAAGTAATAGAAGAAAAAGGCAAGGTGGGCCCTTTCACAGTGATAATCCATGTCATGGGATCCCTGAGAATGAAACAGAGAAGAACAGACTGAGGACACTTTGTTTTTAACGAATGAGGGCAGGTTATTCTAGAAGAAATGTTACTCTAGGAAAGAGGAAATAGGAGGTAAGTTCATCTGAGGATGTGAAAGGGTGGGAAGAATTGCTAGGGGATCCAGACGTTTCTAACAGAGAAATGTTTTCTGGAGGGGTTAACAGAAACTAGTGCAAATTTTTAACAGACATGGTCAGAAGGAGTTTATGATTTCCTTTAGCAAACCTCTGTGTCCTAGGAAGAGAATAGTCAGACGTGAACTCCGAACAAAGCATACCATCTTGTGCAGTGCCTAGTGTATCAGGTTATACACTTTAGGAAACAGTGTCAGAACCCTTTGCTATCACCCCCATCTATGAATCCAAGGCCCCCCTGTGCTTTAAAAATTGACTAAGTTGTAAGGTAAAGATTTGAAATCAGGAGATTAACTTGAATCATGCTTGCTTTTGATTCACTGTATCCTTGTGCCCCAAGTTCAATGGAGAAAAAGAAAAACCTCCATTGTTTTGGAAAAAAAATGTATAATCATAAAGACATTACTCTTGAATGACAGATTAACATTTTTATCTTGGTTGCTAATTGAAATCCCTTACTCTGTCTCTATCTGTGTCGTTCAGTTCAGTACTTAACCACTGGCAGCTATTTCACATATAACTAATATTCAACAGTAATGCCTCAGCCACACTAGTCATGTTTCAAGTACTCAATAGCCTCAGGTGGCTAACGTTTACCCTACTGGAGAAAGCGGAAAACATTTCCATCTTCACAGGTACTTTGTTGAACAGCACTAGTCTAGATTTACCCTACCAGTGGCTTGGGCAAGAGGCTTAGTTTGGGTTCCGAAGTTTTTAATGTGTAAAATAAGCTAATTTTGTTTATTGTCAGTAATAAATACTACAGTTCCTTAAGTGTTAAATCAAACATTGACTCTAAGGGTTTCAACAACTAAGTAGTGCTTGTTTTGCCTTGAGAACTAGCACTTAAACAAAGGTCTCGCCTAAAACATCTGTTGCAATTTTCTAGTACCCAGTTGAGAGAGGTAATACACTGCGCATGCTAATACGCAAAACACAGTGATGTTCCCTCCTAAATATTCTCATTTTGTTTTACTGTTTATGATGGTGATGCTTTGTGTTTCAAGATATCATATTATACGTAAGAACCTTTGAAAGATTTTAATTGTTGCCCACAAGAAACAATAAGTTCACTTTCTGTGATTCTTATACCTGTTTCTTTTGCAGAATCTTTCATGTAGAAAAACTTATGAACACCAACCTAGTATTCATTATGGTTGAGAGCAAAGGGACTTGTCCCTGTGACACACGACTGCTCATACAAGCAGAGCAGACTTGTATCCTTTGACATCAGAGACACTTGGAATCCAATGCCATCTTAAAGTAATGCTTTTTTAACCTCATCACACTGATAATGCTCATAAAGAGGAAAACATCACACAGTGACTGTGATTACATCATGCAGGCAGAATGGACCTCTCGCCCAAAATTTGGTTTGAATGTGTACTAATGATGCCACCCACGCACCAAGAGAATGTGAAAAGTTTCTTGCTCCTGTAACACGGCTTCATGGAGAAAGCTGTACAGGTTTGCAGGGAGGGGCAGCTGGCTCCAGGTTTCAGTGCCGTTAGGGAGTCCTGCCTGGTTTTTGCCTTCTGCTAGCTGGGGCTGTGCCTGGAGAGCTGTCAGCACTCCATAGTCAAAAAATAGAGTTGAATGTGGTGTACAGCTATGGTGGAATATTATTGAGCCCTAAAAGAGAAGGAAGTCCCGCCGCATACTATATTTGCAGTGACCATGACACCAAAACTACCTAACTCTTGTAAATATCCTAAATGACAGCATGATGACTATTAAAGCACTATAGACAGCAGACATTCTGCAGAGTGCCTGTCGTGTTTGCGTTTACTCCTATTGTTTCCTGGGGGAAAAATAGTCCAGCTACGCTTAGCAATGAGTGTATATTTGTCTTGCTAAATAGGACACACCCAGGTGTTCTCTTGTGCTGTTTCACATATATGGCTCTTACACTCTGTAACTGGCTCATTGCAGCCACTTACATTTTTATAGATACCTATTGAGTACAGGCCACACCATGAAGAGTATAAATAAAAACCACAGTGCTCCCTTCATATAGCCATTAGTGTGACAAAAGAAAATGGGTGGCAGGTTACTTCCTTAAATCCCTGAGCACTTGAACTAGTCCCATGGAAGTAGACTAATGGCATAGGTGTCTAGTCCTTGCTTTGCCGAAATGTATGTTTTTTAATTGTGTGGAAAGAACAAATAATACCCTATTCCTTAACAAGTTTCTTTAGCTGATGGTCCCGATCCTTGCGATATGGTGAAGCAACCCAGATATCGAAAAGGGCCTGATGTCTGCTTTGACAACAATGTCTTGGTAAGACCAAAGGTTTATTGCATTAAAACACTAACTCAGTAGGCATCGTCTTCAGGAACTTAAAGAGACAAATCACAATTTTAACTCAAACATGATGTCTTAATCCTAACGTTTCTCATTAACATGATGTACTTGCTGGTAGACAGATTTTTCATTTCAATATTTTTCATGGTTTGCATAAGCTCAACAGTTGCTTCTGCTATCTGTCCTTGCATCAGAAACTGTACTTTCACACACAATTCACATCAATCTACTGACAAACCGAGGTCACAAATCTGATCATTTGAAACACTTTCTCATCAACAGTAATTACAGTAAATATTATTTATCGTGTGATTTGCCTCTCTTCCTTTATAGTCCAATCTTGAAGGTACAAAATTTATTTTTATTCATTTCTTTAGTCTTTATTCGGTATATTTTAAAACTGGTAAACTAGCTAGTTTGCTGATATTTTATAATCCCCCCTTTTTTTTTTTACATGGCTTCTGACTCTCTAACAGATTTGTATTATTTCTCTTAATTGTATTTTTACCTTGCATGTATTAGATCAGGTGAGTTGAGTGGGCTAAGTTCCTAAAATCTTATAAAACATCATGTAAAAAAGATTGCTGCTTTTTCTATAGGTCAGCTGTCTCCCTCCAAGAAATAATCTTCTGACGTACTATGCATATAATCAGCTTTGTACTTTTAAGATCGTTTTAATCAAGAAACTTTACTGTGAAAGGTAAAGGCCACACCACAATTCCTATTTTGAAAAACTTATTTTAAATATAATATGCCTCAATTCGGACTCTTCAAGGTAGGCCTTGGCTTGCATCCTCCAATGAGCATGCCAACAGAGAGCATTATCAGCCTAGGAATTATTTATTCCCGCAAAATGTCAGATCACCTACTAATGTACCTTTACAGAGGTTGTAATTTATTTAGAATAGGCTTATGTACTATGTACTTATTTACTCAAATAAACACATAGCCACATTTGTCCCAGAAAAAAATAAATTTTAATAAATATCCAGTTAGATATGATTAGAAGAGGAACAAAAACTAAAAATCAATGATGCCAAGTAAGGCTTAAAAAGCAAGAGGTGTTAGCCAGTCACCCCCCGTTATCTCTGCAAGGACTACGGATCCTTCCTCTTTGATGGAGAAAGTGATTCAGAGGGGCAGCTAGTTGTTTCTTCCCGTTCTGATTGGTTAGACTTAAATAAAACTCCAGAGACGAGGACTCCTGTTTTTCTCTCTACTATATTGTCAGGAGCTTTGGCCCTGTCAGATCTCTCCCCGAACGGTAGTGTTGCTCATTAGGGAAACTTCACTCATCAGTCACTGGTCACAAAAGACAGATTAAATTCACTCAGATCAACTTCAAAGATCACATAAAAACCCTATTGCCCAAAGTATTTTCAACCTGGGAAACTCTGTTTTCATCAAGGAACTGGAAAGCTCGGACCGAGACAAACATTTTCAGTAACTCAAGTTCTTGTGGATTATGCATCAGATTGTGTGTGAAAGTATAGCTCTTGCTCAATAGCTTAACATGCTAATAATGTCTTGTGTTCTTTAGCAGTGAAAGATTTTGGTAATGCTTATTTGCAATGGTCACTGTGACTCAGCTCTGGAAGGAGGCTCACATAAACTGCTAACTGCCAGCAAATTGCATGAAATCTCATCTCGTATGTCTTCTTTTCTGTGTTTTCTTTCCTTTCCCTGTACTTGCTACTTTGCCCGTTATTAATAGGATCAACTTATGTGCACAACGAGTCGTGCCTGTTCCATGATGTCAGCTCCTATCTTCATTTTACTGCAAGTTTTCATGTGGTGTGGATGGTCAGTCACTTTCTCTAATTTTTCTTTTTGTGTGTGTTTGGCTTAAAATTTTAATAAATAATCCATGTCCCTAAATTCACTATTATAATATCCTGAAACCAGGTTATAAAAATTCCAGTACTAATATTGTTTTAAATAGGTGCATTCAAATGTTGCTTAAGTTTCTCATCTCAAACCCGGCATATCCTTTTCCCCATGTATACCTAAAGATCAGTATTTTCTTATAAGGCTTTGTATGAAGATTAAATCAGTATGGGAAAAATTGCATGTTTCATGATGTCTAGCTTTTACTAATGAAAAATAACCTGACGACCATGATTAGAGATGCTAACATTTTCACCGCCCTTATTTTCTAAGTCAATAATTCAATGTTTCATTTGAAAACAACTATGACTCAACTTTTTTATACTTTTTTACAGCCGTAATATTGATGCTACTGCAGTAGTGCTTCCAATTTCTAAGTTCATTTTACTTAGAATGACTTACAGTGTCTAGGCTAAAAGGACCATATACTGTGAACCTTTGAGCAGTTTCTGAATTAATATGACTCCATAGATGTCGTAGACCCCGAGCTTGTGTTCCCGGTTTCATTTATACCTTTGCAGTTTCTTAGTGTAATTGGAACACTTTTATCGTGTTCCTTCTTCGCTGCTCCCCAGGTATTCATCGATTAGCAAACCACTAGATGGAGATCTGGCCATTACTGTGAGCCGAGTGTGCTCATCAGAGGAGGAGCAAGTGGCACAACAGAGGGAGTCTCAGAAAACTAGGTTTTTTGCCCAAGATGATAAAACAATAGTCTTCACGGCAAAGGAGTCCAGGTGAAAGAAACCTAGCTGACCTGGTTTAGTGTAAGACCAAAGTGAAATGATCTCCGGGGACCTATGTTTTAAATTGATAGAGAGGGAGCTCTCTGACATAAGGCACCAGGTGACTATACCATTTTCGTATGAAAAGTGTAGTAGAATCCTATTTTCCATGTCCCTTTTATACTTATCCCTATTTGTGATAGAAATGCGCAAAACAAAACATAAGGGTGAAACATTATCACATTATACTCTAAAGTTGAGAAATAGTGTAAATATTCACTCTATTTTCACCTTTGATTCAGAAGTTTACTTCTCTCAATCATAGGATTTTTAGGTAAGATTGACAGGCTACCACACTATTGTTCAGCTCCCTTTCTACCTTAGAAGTCTGTGGGTGAGAATGAATTTATTTTTTTTCTTATGATTAAAATTTTCTTTGATATTTCTCTTTCTCACCATAACTATAAATTTACCAAGAAAATAAATATCACTGTGTGGATTCAGCTGGATTGGGATCAGTACATCTTAATGAAATAATTTTTGAAAGATGAAAAGAACCCACCTGGCACTCCCTATTATTATTGTGTCTTTGAGGAAGATACAATGAACGGTCTTGAGAAGATGGTGTAGAGGGCATACGCTTTACATTACTAAGACTTGACTATTTAAAACCCAAGTTATCGGTACTGAAGAGTGTTATGATAATATCAAAAGTAGTATGATTTTCTCTGAAACAATACAAAGTTGAAAAAAATAATATCAGTATTACTAAAAAATACTCAGGTTAATTGGCTATTGTTCCTCACATTGAAGACCAATAAAGGTCCAAGTCTAAGCTTCAATGCTAGTCTACCTGTAACCAGTAGACTCTGCTCCCAGGAAAGCCGGGATCCTGGTGTCATCTCTCACATCCTCTAAAGGATGGTATCTAAGCATTTATAGTGTTACTGTCTAAAGATAGGATTCTTGTGTTGTGTGAAGTCCGAAAAGATTATCAATTATAGATATGTAGGTATGAAGCCTCCTACCATGTCAATTTCATTAAAATCTAAGTATCCAAATGAGACTTTTTGGACAATTTAAGTGATAAAAGAAAACTAAAGGTAAAGTTTATCAAAGATGTGTCCTCGATAAAGTTACTTACTTGCTGCAAACTGAAAAACTAATCTATGAAAGCAGATTATTGGGTACATGAAAAAGGAGTATACAGGTGTGTGCATGTAAACACTGACATATACTACTTACTTCATGAGTTAATGTCTTACAGTGCTGTGTACGAGAACAAAGTATTTGTTAGAGAACTTATTCCTATTAAAAAAAAGTTACACTTTTCAATTCAAAAGTCAGCCATTGTTTGGAGAGTGTCTGCCTTTTGATTGTAATGACTATAGTTCAGTCTTAAGGTATCTAAGGAAACTGAAGAGGCAGATTTTTAGTGTGGAATCAACTTGCAGACTAGGAGGACTCCAAATTAACCTACCCCCTCCCAGACTGAAACAGGCATCACACATAGGAAACACAACTGAACAAATAAACAAGAATATTTATCTTGTTATATTACCAAGAATGTCTTGACAAAACATATCCTTACTACATTAATGGGTCTTATTTGTATGCTGATTTTTCTTTCCGTCCACCTAACACGTAATTATAACCGAGTCAAGAGCCAAGCCTTTACATTACTATTTTATGTTTGCAGCGTTTCTAACTAGGCTGTATCTGTGCTGTTTTATTGACTACCTGCTATTCATACTACTCATTTATCAAGTACTTACTATTCAAACTGTGTATTAGACCATTAGTATGTATATGAAAAAATACTGTTTTAATCCGTAGTTCAAACGGAACTGAGCATGCTGTTTCTTTATATGGTTACCCAACGTAGTAGGAAAATTATTTGAGCAAAGAGAAAAGCAAATTCAAAATCCCTGAGATAGTATACACCTTGACCTGTTGCATAGACAGAGTGTTATTGGAGGAGAGACATACAGGAAGAGGGGCAGCCAAGCTCTAGACTTACATAAGATTTTGCAGGCCTTGCTAAGAAACTTGGATTTTGTTCTGAGAGTAATAAAAATTGAGATCTACGCTTTAAGGGGACTTGTTTTAAAAATTTATAAAAACAATAGTGGAATCCATGACAAAAGGGAGGCAGCTTTTAAAGGAGCCTAGATAAGAAGTGATGGTGACTAAGGCCCAAGATAGTGAGAACTGGTAAGTTTGGGGATATATTTTGAAGCTAAAGTTAAGAGAACATGTTGTTAGGTTACTTTTGAAAAATAGGGGGAGGAAGCACAGGTGACTTGTTGTCTTTGCCATGATCCATTTCTCCTTGAAGTGTCATTCAGGAAAAATAGTATCTCTGGGCAAGTTTGTGACCTTTCTGAGGCATCAGAGCTCAATCCCTGCAGAGGTCACAGTCTGAGAATTCAGGTCTGAAGATACAAAAGTGTGAGTTTTTGCAGTTCTAGGCCAAGATAGTGATATAGGAAGTCCCAAACTCACTTTATCCCACAGACACACTAAACCTGTAACTATAAACAAAGCACTTTCCTCTGACAAAAATGGAGAAACTAGGTGAGTGACCCATACATATTGGGTGAATGAGAAAACAGCCACATCGAAACAGGTAGGAAAGGTAGAGACACACTGTCCCTAGCTCCGGCATAGCAGCATGTAATCAGGACACAACTTTTAACTCCTAACTCTTCACTGAGGAAATAAGGGTTTGGTCTGAATACCAAGCACTCGAACTTCTAAGACTTTCATCCAAACTACAGTGTCTCCAACAACTACCTCTGAAAGTCTAATGGGGGGACAAGACCCCAGCAAACAAAGACACAGTCAACAGGCTCCCGAGGACTCACTGTGGCTTTCCTTCCAGGGCTCACAGAAGATGGAACAAACATCAATGCCCTACACCCAGTCTTTCTCTGATAGCTGTACAAGTATGCAAATATCCCTGATGCCGGAGATTAAGGCCTCTGATTTAGCACCATTAGGGACTGCCTGTACAGGCCTCCTTAGAGACCAAGGAAGGCAGTGGGCATTGCCTCCACTTTGACCCTGTGACATGCTCCAGGTCACTGGTCTGTTTCCAAAACGATCTTGTGAACCCATCTGCTGCCCAGAGAACACCTCCCTTTATCACTTGGCAATGGTGGCCAGTAGAGCTGACCTTCTCCAGTACCGGGAGAATGTGGCAAATAATACACAGTTCACCAAAAGTCAGGGGAAAAAATGCATGAACTAAATCAGATACGAAATCATCATACAGATAACAGTTGCATTTCTATACACTAATAAAAAAAAGGTCTGAAAAAGAAATAAACCATCCTATTCACAGCAGCATTCAAAACAAAGTATTTAAGAGTTAACTTCCATGAAGTGAAAGAGCTGCTCAATTAAAACTACAAGACTCTGCTGAAAGAAAGAACAGAAACCCAAACATAAATAGACATTGTGTATTTATGGGTTTGGAGAATGAATATTGTAAAACGTCCATACCACCCAAAGCCATCTATGCATTTAATGTAGTCCCCATCAAAATGCCAACAGCATTCTTCACAGAAATAGAGAAAGTAATTCTAAAATACACAGGAAGTCACAAAAGACCCATATATCATAGAAGTCCTGAGGAAAAAAAACCAAGGTGCAGGTATAGGATTTCTTGATTTTAGACTATACTATAAACCTAAAGTGATCAAAACGGTATGGTACAGGTGCAAAAATAGACACATAGACTAGAGGAATAGAACACAGAAGGAAATCCTTGCATATATATGCTTGACTAATATTCAGCAAAATAGCCAACAACACCCCATGGAGAAAGGATAGTCACAAATAAATAAATGGTGCTGGCAAAATTGAACACATGCAGGGCAATGAAACTGAGCCCGTATCTTATACCACTCACAAAAATGAACTCAGAATGGAGCAAAGACTTTAATAAAAGACCTGATACTAAAAAACTTCCTAGAACACAAAGTAGTGAGGAAGTTCCTTGACATTGCTCCTGTCAGTGATTTTTGGCCCAATACCAAAATCACAAAAAACAAAAGCAGAAATTAACAAATGGAACTACAGCAATTCTGAATGCTTCTGAACAGCCAAAGAAACCACCAAATCAAAAAGCAACCTACAGAATGGTGGAGAAAATCCAGGTCGTGTATAGGAAAAGGAGTTGTATCCAGAATATATGAAGAACTCATTAAAGTTTAAAAAATAAAAAATGGGCAGGAAAACTAAATAGGTTTTTAAAGGTGACATCAAAATTCCCAACGGCTACATGAAAAGATGTTCAACATCACTAGTCATCAGAGAATACAAAACTGCACATTTCAGGTTTAAGGACACACACCTTAAAGTATGTGAAAGCAAATGGATAGAAAAATACATTCCGTCCACATGGTAATCAAAAGAAAGCTGGGTATCTATACTTGGACACAATAGACTTCAAGACAAAAACTGTGCGGAGAGATACAATCATTATATATTGATAAACGGTTCAGTCAAAACTAGATATAACAAAAAAAGGTGGATATAACCTTTATAAATATTTATGTACCTTATATAAAGGCACATAAAGATATATAGAAAATATTAACTTACCTAACAAGAGAAGTAGGTAGGAATATAGTAATAATGCTTTAGTAGGAGACTTCAGTTCCCCATTTTCATCAATGGATAAATTGATCGGACAGAAAATTAATAAGCCAACACCAGAGTTAAATAACCTATTAGGCTACATGAATTTAAGTGACGCTTCTAAAACCTTCTGTCCAAAAGCAGCATACTACACCTTCCTCTGAATGAACATGGAACATCTTCCAGGATAGAACACATGTTAAGTCGCCAAAAAAGCCTTAATAAATTTGAGAACATTGAAATCCTATCAAACATCTTCTCTGACCACAGTTGTATCAAACTAGAAATCAACTATATTAAGAAAACTGGATAATTCACAAATATGTGGAGATTATGCCACTAAACAACCGTGGGTCAAAGAAGAAATCATACACACACAAACACAAATGAGACAAATGAAGATGACAATACACTGAACCAAAACTATTGGAAAGCAGCAGAGCAGTTCTAAGAGGAAAGTTTATAGTGATAAACACCTATGTTAAGAATAGACTGACATCTTAAATAAATTTACACCTCAAGGATTTCCTACCTCCTACCAAACGAAGCCTAATACTAGGAGGTAGGAAATAACAAAGATCATGGCAGGAAATAAGTGAAATGGAAACTAAAATGACAATACAACAGATCTTTGCAACTAAGAACTTTAGCTAGACGTACCAAGGAAAAGAGGATTCAAATAAATAACAATAGGAATGAAAAAAGAGACATTAAAATTGCTATCACAAGATATAGAAAATCATAAACTACTATATAAACAATTATGTGGTAAATATTGGAAAATCTAGAAGAAATTGATAAATTCCTAAAAAAATATGTAGCCTATCAAGACTGATTCATGAAGAATTAATCTGAACATGTCAGTCACTAGTAAGTAGATTCAATCAGCTGTCAAAAACCTCCCAACAATCAAAGCCCAGGACCAGATGGCTTCACTGGTGAATTAAACCAAACATTCAAAGAAGAATTAATGCCAATCCCTCTTAACCTCTTCCAAAAAATAGCAAGAAGCAACACTTTTAAACTCATCTCACAAAGCCAGCCTCACTATGATACCAAAACTAGACAAGGACACTGCAAGAATATAAAGTTACAGGCCAATACCTTTGAAGAACCTAGATGCAGAAATCCTCACCAAAATGTTACCAAGCTGAGTCCAACAACACAAAACTTTACCATCATCAAGTGGGATGCAAGGACACTTTAACATTCACGAATGAACCAGGGTGATGTGCCATATTAACAAAGTGAAGGGGAAAAAACCATCTGATCTCAGTAAATTCAGAGAAAGCACTTGCACAATTGAACATCCACAGTGATTAAGGACTCTTAACAAAGTCGGTACATAAGATGTATGCCAGCATAATAAAAGCCTACAGCTAACATGCTCAATGGTAAAAGGCCAAAAGCTTTTCCTCTAATGCCATGAGTAAGACAAGGATGCCCATTCTTGCCACTTTTCTTCAATGTAGTACTCAAAGTTCTAGGCAGAGCAATTAGGCAAGAAAAAGAAGTAATAGGCATCCGAATTGCAAAAGAAGAATTGAAACTCTATTTGCAGAGATATGGTATTATATATAGAAAACCCTAAGGACTCCACCTGAGAATACACACATTTAGTAAAATTGCAAGAAACAATGTAAAAAAGTCAATGTAAAATGGGTTGAATTTTATACACTAATACCATACCAGAAGTTGTGAAAATGATTTCATTTATAATACTGTCAAAAAGTCAAATACTTAATTAACCAAGGAGGTAAACACTAAAAACTATAACATAAATTGAAAACACTAGTGAAAACACTAAAAACTATAACATAAAAGAAATTGAGAAATATACAAATAATGGAGTTCCCATTAGAATTCATATTGTTAAACTGTGCATACCATCAAAAGCAATCTATAACTCACTGCAATTCCTATCAAAATTTCAATGACATGTTTCACTGAAATACAACAAATGATCTTAATATATGTATGAAACCACAAAACCCTAACAGGCAAAGCCATCTTGTGAAAGGAGGACAAAGCTGAGCCATCACACTTCTTGATTTCAAAATATATTATGCAAATACATTAATCAAAACAGTGCGGTACTGGCACACACTCACACACAGACCAATATAACAAAACAGCCCAGAAGTAAAGCCATGTGTATTTGTTCTCTTGACTTATGACAAAGGAGCTGAGAGTATACATTGGGAAAGAATCTTTTCAATACATAGTGCTGTACCAGGATAGCTTAGTCGGTTGAGTGCCTAGCTCTTGATTTCAGCTCAGGTCATGATCCCAGGGTCATGGGATCAAGTCCTGCATTGGGCTTCATCCTAAGCATGAAGCCTGATTTAGATTCTCTCTCTTTCCCCCTCCTCTCCAGTTCTCCCCTGCTCGCTCACTCTCTCTCTCTCTCTCTCTCTCTCCTCTCTCTCTTTCTTTCTCTCTCTCTCTCTCTCTCTCTCTCTCTCTAATATTAATAGGTAAATTAATAAAAAACCTAATACTGACAAAACTGAAAGGCCACACACAAAAGAATAAAACTGCACCACTATCTTAAACTATACACAAAAACCAACTGAAAATGGATTAACTACTTGAATATAAGACCTGAAACCATCAAACTCCCAGAAGAAAACCTAGCAAGTTATCTTGTTAACATTGGTTTTGACAATGATTTTTCTTGTATTTCATTCCAACGTCAAAGGCAAGAAAGAGCAAAATAAGCATGGGACTACCTCAAAACTAAAAGCTTCTGCACAGCAAAGGAAACACAAAATTGAAAGGCAATCCACAAAATGGGAGGACTATTTGCAAATATTTTATCTGATAAAGGACCAATATCCCAAATATATGAAGAAATCCTACAAGTCACTTAGTATCAAAAGAAATCTGATTAAAGAGTGGGCAGAGAATCTGATTAGAATTTTCCCAAAGACCTACAAATAGTCAGCAGGTCTAAGCATACCTTGTTTTACTGCACTTTGCTTTATTGCACTTTACAGGTACTGCAATTTTTGACAAATTCAAGGTTTGTGGGAACCCCACACCAACCCTATGTATTTGTGCCATTTTGCAACAGCAAATGCTTACCTTGTGCCTTTGTGTCACATACAGTTTTCACAATATTTCAAACTTTTTCACTGTTATTCTATTTGGTAAGGTGATCTGTAATTTGATTTTACCATTCTAATTGTTTGCACAAACCACGCCCAGCTTAGACAACACACCTACCAACTGTTCCGTGTGTTCTGAATGCTCTCCAGATCAGCCATTTCCCCAGCTTTTGCTCCCTCGTGGGCCTTCCTATTTCCCGAGACAAAGTCATCTTGAGATTAGGCCACTTAGTAACCCAACAATGGCCTCTAAGTGTTCAAGTGAAAGGAAGAGTCACATGTCTCTTATCTTAAATCACATGGTGGTGAGGAAGCTGTGTCAAAGGCCAACACGTACTGAAAGCAAGGCCTCTTGCACCAAACATGTGGCCAAATCGGGAATGCAAAGGAAACATGCTTGAAGGAAACTGAAAATAAAAGTGCCATTTCAGTGAACACACAAATAGTTAAAAAAAAAAAAAAAAAAAAAAAAAGCCAAACAGCCTGCCGGCTGACATGGACACTGTGTTAGTGGTCTGCATAGGAGATCAATCTAACCACAACATTACCTAAACCAAAGCCAAATCCACATCCAGGCCCTAATTTTCTTCATTTCTGTGAAATCTGAGAGAGGTAAGGAAGCTGCCAAAGAAAAGTTTGAAGCTAGCCAGGTGAGTTTATGAACTTTAAGCAAAGAAGCCAGCTCCCTAACGTAACAGTACAAGGTAAAGCAGCATGCTATCCAGAAGGTCTATGAAGATAATTAATGAAAATGACTACAATTAGTGACCGATTTTCCATGTAGAAGAAACAGCCTTCTATTGAGACAAGATGCCATCTCAATCTTTCATAGCTACGGGTAAGAAGCCAATGCTCATCCTCAAAAGAGAGACTGGATCTCTTGTTAGGGGCTAATGAGATCATGGCTTTACCTTGAAGTCAGTGCTCACTGACCCTTCTGAAAGTCCTAGGGTTCTTGAGAATGAGGCTTGGTACACTCTGCCTGTGTTTTCTAGCAATAGACCAACAAAGCTTGAATGACAACCAATCTGTTTACAGCATGGCTTACTGAATACTTGAGGCCCACTGTTGAGACCTAGTACTGAGGATAAAATCATTTCAAAATGTGACCGCTTCCTGGAATGCATCTGGTCACCCAAGAGCTGTCACAGAGATGTCCAGTGATGGCACATCCGGCTGCGAACCATGGATCAAGGAGTATTTCGCACTTTTCAAATACTTGTTAGTTAGGAAATATATTTTTTTAGGACTATAGTTGTCACAGATATTCCTCTTATGGATCTGGGCAAACTTTATTAAAAACCTACCAGAAACCATTCACCACTCTATATGTCATGAAAAACATTCCCGTTTCAGGAGAAGAAGCCAAAATATTAACATGAACATGGGTTTAGAAAAAGTTGATTTGAACCCTCAGAGATGACTTTGAGGGGGTCAAGACCGCAGTAAAGAAAGTAAGTGCAGATGTGGTAGAAACAACAAAAGAACTAGAATTACAAGTGGAGCCTAAAGATATAACTAAATTGCTGCAATCTCATGATAAAACATGAATGCATGAAGATGTGGCACACACACACACACACACACACACACACACACACACAGGAATACTACTCAGCAAACAAGAATGAAATCTTGCCATTTGCAATAACTTGGATGGAACTAGAGTTTATTATGATTAGCAAAAATCAATGAAAGAGATAGGATTTCACTCATGTGGAATTTAAGAAACACAACAGATGGACATAGGGGAAGGGAAGGAGAAATACAAAAACAGACAGGAAGCCAAACCATAAGAGAACTGAGGGTTGCTGCAGTGGAGGTAGGTGGGGGGATGGGCTAATTGGATGATGGCCATTCAGGAGGGCACTTGTTGGGATGAGCACTGGGTGTTACAGGGAAGTGATGAATCACTGGGTTCTATACCTGAAACCATGACTACATTGTATGGTAACTATTTAAATTTTTTTTAAAAAAAAACTTGAATGAAGATTTACTTCTTATGGATGAGCAAACAAAGTGGTTTCTGGAGATAGAATGCACTCCTGGTGAAGATTCTGTGGCTATTCGTGAGATGACAACAGAGGAGTTGGAATGCTACATAAATTTAGTTGATCATACAGCAACAGGATTTTAGAGGATTGACTTTAATTTCAAAAGAAGTTCTATTGTGGGCACAATACTATCAAACAGCATCAAGACCACAGAGAAATTGCCCATCAATGCAGCAAACTTTATCGTTGTCTTATTTTAAAACATTGCCACAGCTATCCAACCTTCAGCAACCACCACCCTCATCAGTCAGCAGCCATAATCAATCGTGGCAAGACCCCTGACCAGTGTAAAAAAAAAAAATATATATATATACATATATATATATATACATATATATATACACATATATATACATATATATATATACATATATATATATATACATATATATATATACATATATATATATATATACATATATGACTCCATGAAAGCTCAGATGATGGTTAGCATTTTTCAGCACTAAGTATTTTTTTAAATTAAGGTATGTCATTTTTTAGACGTAAGGCTATTGCACACTTAAGAGACTACAATCTAGAGTAAACATAACTTTTTTTATATGCACTGGGAAACCAAAAAATTCATTTGACTAGCTTTATAGAATATTCACTTTACTAAATATCAACAACTGGAGCTGAACCTGCAGTGTATCCAGGGTACATGCCTGTGCATGAAAGAGGCTTGACACCACCTAGGAGAGACATGCACATCTAAACCTCAGTGGTATCACCTCACACTTGCTAGAATGGCTATTATCAAAAAGACAAGAGAGAACCATTGCTGGCAAGGATGTGGAAAATAGGAACCCTATGTTGTGGTTCTACCCATTTACTTTACTACCAATATGAAAAATAGTATGGAGATTCCACAAAAAATTAAAAATACAACTATATGAATCAGCAATTTTGGTATTCATTTGAAGAAAATGAAAATATTAATTAGAAAAGACATAGAGGAACCTGAGTGGCTCAGTTGATTAAGCATCCAACTTCGGCTCAGGTCATGATCTCACAGTTTGTGGGTTCGAGCCCCACGTCAGGCTCTGTGCTGATAGCTCAGAGTTGGAGCCTGCTTTAGATTCTGTGTCTCCCTCTCTCTCTCTGACCCTCCCTAGCACTTTCCCTCCCCCCCCCACCCCCCTGTCAAAATAAATAAAAATTAAAAAAAAAATCTTTTAAAGAAAAGACAAACACTCCTATGTTGCCTGTGACATTTTTTTTCAATAGCCAAGATACACAACCTCAATGTTTATCAACAGATGAATGGATATAGAAGTGGTATATAGATAAAGGACAGCCATCCATTTGTGACAACATGGTTGGACCTTGAGGGCATTATGCTACAGGAAACAAGCCAGATAAAGACAAATACTGCATGACATCACTTAGATGTGGAATCTGTTTTTAAAAAACACAAATTCATGGAAACCAAGAGTAGGAAACTACTTCCCATTATCTAAAGAAAAATAGAGTTTGGTAAAAAGGGTACAAACTTTCAGCTATAATATGAATACAGTCTGAGGATTTAATAAGATATGATGACTTACAGTTGATAACACTGTAAAGTTAAAAATTTCACCCAAGGAAGAAATGATAAATATGTGGGTATTGGACATGTTACTTATTTGATGGGGGAAGGGGTTATCCTTTCACAATGTCTAAGTATGTCAGATCACCTAAATGTAAACTTCAGGTATCTTACAATTTCATTTGTCCACTAAAACTGGAAGTCATACTTTGAGAGGGAACAAAAAAAAAAAACCACAAGAAACCAAAAAACCATGTTCCTATTAAAAAGGATAAAAGTAGGAGTTATTAACAAATGGGTGGAATTTAAAGCTATAGGGCTAGATTAGATTACCTATGAAGAAAGTATAAATTAAAAGAAATAACCCTTGGAAAAGTCCGTCATGTAGAAAGCATAGAGAACCATGTTGAGGTAGAGAGAGCAAGATGAGCCCAAAACGAGTTTGGAAGAAACCAGCAGTGTTAGGCAGATAGACAGGAGAGCGTACTTCAAGGGGAGAATATTCCACATTGCCAGATGCTCCTGACAAGTCAAATACAATGAGGACCAAGAAGTGATCATTATTTTATGCTTCTCCTTGGACTTAGTTGATTATGAAAAATAAGCTTTTTCTTAATAGAGTCTTTTGTTTCTTTCAGACATCTCTTTAACAAACAGACGCATTCTGCCGCAAAATGTAACTCCTAGAAATTTTATTTACTGAGTGGCAAGTACTGTACTAAACCCTAGTGAGGAAAACAAGCCAAAGAAGCTGAGTCTTTGTAAAAATTATTCTGAACATTTTACTCATTTCTTCACTTACATAGCCTAGCCTTTTGATCACTGGAAGGTGAGGCTTGGCATAGTGAAGGCTTTAGGGGAAAAAACCTCATATCTAATTATTTTCCTAAACATCTGTTTTGTTTTGTTTTTCGAGAGGAGAGAAAATGCAGGCATGCATGGGAAGGGCAGAGAGAATGGGAGAGCGAGAATCCCAAGCAGGCTCCACACTGTGGAAGTGGGTCTCTGTCCCACCAACTGTGAGATCATGACCTGAGTCGAAACCAACAGTCAGACGCGTAAACTGACTGAACCCCCCCCAGGCACCCCTCCGCTAAACATCTTTTATGAAATTCAATAATTAAAGGGAATTAAAAGATGTAGAAAATGTTACAGAACACAGAACCTAGGAATAAAAGACAAAGGATACTTTTTCCACCAGGAGGGTACTTAATCACTTCATGAGCCCCCACTACACAATGGGGCATGCAAATAAGTATCAGTTGCTTGTATTGCATGTTTCTGTAAACTAGACCAAGTCTCTTGCTGGCTTAGCTATTTTGAATATGTTTTTAGGATGTCCTTTCAGGTAAGGTTCAAATACATTATTTTTTGTTTTAATTTTGGTCAAGGTCCCGATGCCACGTGTGCAGCACGATATGTGCACCTTCGAGGTTGGATGTAAGGAAGGGGATATGGAAAATAGAGCAGTTTATTTCTCAAGTTGATTTTACCAGCCCCAAACTTTGCCCTATTGACCCTCATGGCTAAAATCATAATTCTTGAGAATTATACAGTCTACTAGTAAATTTTACTTTTATTTCTTATGTTTATGAATATATAAGAATATCTGGAACTATGAAAGTTTTCTTTTTATTTAGCAACTAGTATATTACTCGAAGCACCATTTTTTTGTTAGCGTGTTTTCCTTCTTAATCATCAAAATCTGCAACCCAAAATATGAGGCCTTTGTGAAACAGTACTAGAGAAACTGCTTTATTCAGAACTGTTGAACTATAAAATCTAGAGTAATGTGATTTATTTGGATTCATATTAAAGAGTTCTGTAAGGTGAGTTCAGAAGTGGACTAATCTTGGGTGCTCTGAAAGATTCTGACTATTTCTTCAGGATTTTTCTTTTTCCTTGTCTCTCCAACAGGAGGATTATACTGACTGCGGTGGTGTTTCTGGATTGAATCCCTCCCTGTGGTCCATCATTGGAGTCCAGTTTGTCCTACTTTGGCTTTTATCTGGCAGCAGACATTGCCAGTTATGACCTTCTAAAACTAAATCTGCATTATTAAACTCCTGACCCTGCCAGACCATGAGCCCTCAGTTGCATTACAATAGGGTCAACTGTGGAATCAGCAGAACTCTAGCTGGGCCCATCCCACGGCATAAATCTAAGGCGCCAACTCATAGGACACCCACTGGCTGCATGTCAGGGTACCAGATCCTTGAACTTGTGTGAATGCTGCATCATCTATGTAGAACATCAAAGCAAAATTCTATACATGCTCTATTGGAAAATTTGAGAGTTTGTTGTTGCGTTGTTGGTGATTACATGTAAAAGGGCTCCCCATACTGTTTATCAATCATACAAATTGTCTTGACCTTGACAAGGAATTTTAACCTGCTTCAATTCTTGTTCTTTTACCAAGCAAATCTCTAGAGGAAAAAACGGGAGTTATTTTTGCCTTCACATATTGTTCTGTTAAAAATTATTTCCTCCTTTGAATAGTGATTATTGAAAGAGAGAGAGAGAGAGAGAGAGAGAGAGAGAGAGAGAGAGAGAGAGAGAGAGAGAGACTGGTATAATCTGGTGAAATAGAAATAATGGCTTATTTTCTATAAAAAAAATTTGCCATAAATAAAATGCCTTATGAAGAATGGCTTCTCTGCCAAAAATCTAACACAAATGATGACCAATTAAGTTTAGTTGAGGGAATGAATTGCTGTTTGAAAATATTAACTAGGAAACTATTAAACTAAAGGTGCTTGAAGATGCAATTTGAATATGTTACCTATTTCCTCATAAATGTAAGCCCTTAATAAATGCTTCGATGTAATGTTTCATTTGTTCACAGTAAAGTTATGTAGTGCTAGCCAGATATTTCAAAATGCTCTAAGAGAAGCTTGTTGGGGGGAGGGGAAAACGTTTTTTCTCGTGATAAACGAACTTTGGTTACCAAGGGTATTTTGCATGATGCTGCTGCTATTTTAACTTTCGGTTTGTTTTTCTCTTACTGTAGAGTATAGTCCTTTGAAAAGTTAACCGAGTGACATTATTGTTATGTAAGACTCTGAACCTTGCAGTGGAATGCACTTAAGTCATCCTTACAAATGTCGTTCAATTACTCTGAATATACTGTGCAATGTCAATGCCGAATGATTGGGTTAGGGAAATGGTGAAATGGGAATTAATGGATTTTATACAGACTCGTGCTTTTGCCTGAAAACCTATGTACAGATATTTTAAGTACATAAATCAGATTTGACACATTTATTTTTTGAAGAGTACATATATGTTCTCAATGAAGATTCACATTAGGTTTCCTCTTTGTTCGTTGGAATAGTAGCACATACAGTCCAAACATTGCTGCTGCTGCTGCTTCTGTCCCTCCATTTTAAGCAGTATGATCACTTGGCAAGATTTCCACACAGTTTGCTGAGGGTTTTATAACAATCTGAACAAATAGGAAACCTTGAATCTGTATGTATACACATGAATACTTGATTGTGAATAATCAAAATTGTTTTTATACAGCCTCATTGGTGAAAATGATTAGTGTAGTAAATCAGATATTACATTATAGAGTAATATGGTAGATTATTATTTATGCTTTTAAAAATAATTTTCAGGAGTCAACAGTGTTTAAAGAAAGGGTAAAAACAATGAATGTGTAATTCTAGTTCAAGTGAGTAATTCTTCCAAATGCTAGAAGTATGCAGATATTTTTTATGGCAAAATGCATTTGTTCTTCTTTTGAACATGCCAAATACTGGTGTGTGTATATGCTGGAAATTTTCTTATATGTCATTTTCAAGTCAAAATCTTATCATCAGCAGCATGCTTTAACATGCTCTGCATATCAAAGACATAACCAAGTCTGCAGGGTAGCTTCAAAGACATTTGTTTTGTTTTCAGCTTTGCATACATTTCTAATTCCCTCCCACCACCAATATGCCCTAGGTACCATTTGTGTATATTTGCTTATTTAAACTATTTTTTACTTATAAATGGGGGGGGATGGAATCCTTTTGCCAGCTATTGTTCTAGGAGTTGACATCAGTTACCATTTTTATCTCATTGTTGTGATTTTGTAGTCTCATTTGTAACTGGTATTGACATTTTAGGAAACACCAAAGTGATTAAAAAAAAAAAAAACACGAAACTTCTCACTCTAGTACCACTATGTTTAAATCATGTTGTTTGTTAATTAAATATTTAAAACTTATTGTTATCTTTTGCTAGACTATTTTAAGTCATGAAAGTCTTGAAGGGGATATCAAAATATCAAATTATGTTAGTCCGTGTGTGTATATGATGCACATTGAAACAACTGAATTGCTTCCAGCATACAACAAACTACCTTAAAATGATCTTTAAAACCTATTAAATATATTTTCATGGCTAATGTCACTGAAATAGTATGTTTTCATCAACTGTATTATTGTTGCATTAATCACAGTTAAACTTGGCATCTCTTGGCAGGGTCCTATTGATTCCATTTGCCATCAAAATATATTTACATGCACGAGTCTTGCTATGATCCTTTATTTTCTGTTGTAAAATAAGCCTATATTATGAGAACCACAATCATAGTAATAAATTGGCTAAGAATGTGTTTTCTGACTAAAAATTGTTCTCATGCCTAATACTAGTCTTCCTACTTTTTAGCATTATTTCAAAGACAGTAACACTCACCCCACCAAACCTTTATATTTAATTTAGGATTCTTCTGGGAGTTCTGATTGTCGACAAGAAATTAAATAGCCTGTTATAAATATTGATTTTTCAAGACTAAACAATATAAGAGATCAAGAAAAAAAGCTTTTAGACTCTTAGGGTTATTTAATTTTGGCTCTACTCATCCAGTTTAATGTAGTTTGTCATTAAAACAAAATCAAAATAAGTCTTACATTGGTGTTGAGTAACAGGAATGATTTTTGCATTAATGGCTTCTTTATATTTTCTTCATGTGAACAACCAGCATTACTGCCAAACACCAATCGTGGTCCATATTTGTAACAGGTTTTTAACATGACATAGTTAGCAAGTTTGATTGAAGAGATTTTTAGGTCCTGGGCCTATAAGATTTTAGTATGATCTTTTTTCATGTTTCTAATGCTTGAGGCGTTACTGCTTAACTTGGAAAAAATACAAAACAAAACAAAACAGTGTTGCTGCCATTTGTAAGTTTTCCTATTAATATTCCTTTTATTAACTTTAAAACTGGCCTTACTGGGTTCAAATAGGCAGTATCCCTTTTAAGTGACCTTTGCAACCCAAGTGTTACTTGCTTATTTGATGCTCTCTTATATTTTACATCTCATTTTAATCTTCGTCTCCACCAAAGCTTAAATTCTATGTCTTAATTTAAAACTCTGAACTATTCCATTAGTTAGTTGACACTAAGAAATCTAGAGTAGACAGTTTGACCTTATGAAACAAAACGGACATTGTGACTTTTTTAAGTGTAGAATAGAATGATTTCACATGCCCACAATTTAAATGATCTCATCATTATCTAGAACTTATATTGTTTTCCCATTAGCAGAATGTTAATATTGCTAATACTCCGTATACATTTCTGTAAAGAGCAAATCAATACAACAGAAGTATCGAGTGTTGAATAAATCCCAGAATTTTAGACTCAGACAACCCTTACCAATAGTTTCATCTACCTGACTTACAGTTCACATTATTAACTCTAAGAAATCCCACTGAGACTAAGGGGATACTGTCTTGTGTAGATGCCAGTTGAGTTTACAGCGTGACCTGACAAAGCTGTCCTTTTTGTTGTGCTGTATGATTGTTGGATCATGCTTTTAGGGATACTTTTATTGAAATGCTCAGTGTGCATCCATGCAAAAGGCCAACTGGCTTTGTGAACAAAAGATCTTTTCTCCCCTTTATTATGTTCTCTTGACACTTTTGTGGAAATTAACTAGCCTGATGAAACACATTTTGTAAAAATTTGTATAATACTGTTATAAAAATATTTATAATCCCAGAAAATGTTGTGTTAAATCTTGTGCAAAAACAGTATATTCAGAATAAAAGTTTATCATTTAAAGTCACCACGGTTTGGGTTATTTAATTATATAGCATCCAGTTGAAAGAGACAGAAGTCTTTTGTCATAAATATATTTTCATCAAGCCTTTCTGAATGTAAGATGGTGAAAATAAAACGTGGGACCGGCAAAGGGCTTTTCCTATTTCCAACCTCAACTCACAAACAGATGTGCTTACATGTCCTTTACCTAGCTGTCACCCTTTTCCTATGGTTCTTGCCATCATCAAGGCCTGTGACAAGGTTCAGACTTTGGGCTTCTGTTGTTAAAAAAAAAAAAAAAAAAAAAAACTTCACAAAAATTAAAATAGCGTTTCCCTGTTTCTTTAAAACTATGGGAAAACCATTTGAAAGAAACAAAGTTAGAATATCTGAAATGCCTGGATGTTTTATACATCTGACTTTTAAATAGGTCTCCTAGCAAACAGCAGCTGAAGTAGTGAGGGCTGGTGTCAAGAATTAAAAACAAAACAAAACAAAACACAACCAGACCCATACATTTCTTTTACATTTATAGCAGTGTACCACCTCTCCTCATATGCTCACCTAATAAATTAATGAGCCCAAAACTGTGTGGAATCTAGCGTAAAGTAAGCCTGCTTTTCTTCCTGTGGACCCTCCTAGGAGAGCACAAAACTTAGTCCACATGGAAGGAATGCAGTACGTTGAGAACCAATGATGGTGATTACTGGAAAAACTGACCTCTAGTTTCTGATCAAGGCATTTCAACAGGAAAAAGCCTACATAAAAGTGTAAGGTGGATAACGTTTGCTTTTGGAACATCTGGCTTCATTTTGTACCAATTTATCTCCTCAGTCAATCCTCTGACTCCCCAGAGATGCCCTCATTTCCTCTATCAATCATCCTGAACCCATCTCCACCTCTTCCCCTGGGACTCGCTTCATCAACTCTCCTTTCTCAAGCATATTCAGTCTCCCCTTTCTGCAGGCCGACCTCTCTCTGCTGGCAAGCACATTCAGAACACCTCTGTTCAAAACAGACACAAAAGGCAAACATCCACTTGTCCCTTACCCCTATTACTTCCCAGAGTTGTAAACTTAGGATTAAACTATCCCTTCGCACATCCACAGACACGTATTGGCAGTCTTCTGGCACCAACTCAGCTGACACTCAAGAGTTAACCTGGCCTCTGAATTTTAGATCAGAAAGGCTTGTTATCTTTGACTTTTCATTTTGGGCTACCCCTGGAGAATTTTTGGTTCCGGAATGAGGTCCCAACAAATTCAAGGTATTGGGCATTTTATAATGCTCAAAGTGTTTGTATCTTCGAGTGGAGTTATTCACAGAACTTGTACATCGCTTTCTATAAATTAGTATAAATCAACAGTGTTCTCTATTTTTAAGTGGACTCTACTTTTTCAAATAAATATATTCAAGAGGGAAATTTATTATGACTGCCATAACTGGGAAACTAATATAATTTGCCAAAATTAGTTCAGGCCACAAGTTCATATCTATTATAATGAAAAGAAATCCAAAAAATCACTCAGCACGTACCACTGTCAAATCTGCTAGATTTAATGTAGAAGTTCTTCCACATATTTATTATATAGACTAGGCAATTTTTTAAATTTCTGCCACTAAGGTTTTTAAGTGTAAACCGAGACTCAAACATCAGTCTATAAATTGTACTTATTAGTACATTTAAAACCCATTTTTACCAAATGCATGCTCCTAAAATTTTGAAATTTGCTATTTTTTATGTTCACATATTTTTTTCAAAATGCTTTATCATCATTATGATAGATTTGAGTATCTCAAGATCCTAATGCATCTTTAAATGTTTATCTAATGTTTTCACTGATATAAGGACACTATGTATGTCGATATGACTAAGACTGACAATTTCTTATATTGGGAAGGACTGCTTTTTTTCTAATTGCTCTAATTGTCTCTAATTGCTTAGTTTAAGAGAAAAGGAATTGGATCAAATTATGAGATAGTTGATAACTACTGTAAAAAGCCAAATGGTTAAACAACTAATGTCACCTGTCATTACTTGGGCTCCATTCCCTTTATTATTTTTTTTTTGAAATTTTTCTGTGTATTTTGAGAAAGGGAGAGTGCACACATGCATATGCATATGCATAGAGGAGTGGGGGAGGGGCGAGGAGAGAGCCAGAGAGAGAAAATCCCAAAGAAATGGCACTATCGGCGCAGAGCCCATCTCAGGGTTCAGACTCATGAACCCTAAGATCATAACCTGAGCCGAATTCAACCAGTTGCTTAACCAACTGAGCCACCTCAGGTGGCCCTCCAATCCATTTTTAAATTTCAAAATTATACTGATCTGGGCACCTGGGTGATTCCGTGAAGTGTCTGACTTTGGGCTCAGGTCATGATCTCATGGTTTGTGGGATGGAGCCCACATCAGGCTCAGTGCTGACAGCTCAGAGCCTAGAGCCTGCTTCAGATTTTGTCTCTTCCTGTCTCTCTGCCCCTCCCCTGCTCACACGCGCTCACTCTCTCCTGCAAAAATAAACATTTAAAAACTTAAGCACACACACACAATTACACTGATGTGCAAAATTCCTATTTCAGGTAACCACTGCTCTACTCCTTATCGTGAAGGCAGGAGAGCCAAGTACTGTCTGCGGTCTGTTGCTTAGACCTGGATTCTGACTTCTCCACTTCCTAGCTTTGGAACCATGCCCAAATTACATAGTGTTTCCGAGCCTCAGGGTCCTTCTCCATAAACTAGAATACCAGTAACTGCATTGTAGGGTTGCCATGATAACTATAATGATATAATGATACAATAATTACAATAAAGCACTTAGCATAAGGGCCAGCACTGAGTGAACACTCAACAGTGCTATCCATTAGTATTATGAATTGTTATCACAATCATCTTCCTGATTTCCATAATCACCATTCGGGGCTGGAGCTTTTAAGACCCTAATTATCTTCATGATTTGCCATTTAAAACTTTACTCGGCTTTGACTCACTGAAGTGAGTAAATAAATAAATAAGTTAGAGAAGTGTACACAGATTAAAAAAGAAAAACAGTCCCTTCTCTTGAACTACTGGCTGTGAATATTGAAAACTTAGTAAGCATTTACAATAGCATAAGGAAAGTGCTGTAAGAAATAAGAATGAGCTGGCCAGAGAGGCCAACAATGATTTCGAGCTGAGGCGAGGAGGCAGCAGTACTGTTATTGACAGATACATTCAAGAACAGGAAGTGACTGACCATGAGATCAGGGTGGGTTACATGCTGGGTGATGAGTAACCAGAGATGAAGTGGAAGATGAGTCTGGAGAGATAAAGGGCCAAAGATTGGCATCTTTGCTAGATCACATGCAAGGGGGTGGGATTAGGCAGCTGGAAGCTGCTGACAATGTTTAAGCAGAAAGCAGTATGATCAGATTTACATTTTGGAAAAACCACTTTGGATGAAATGTGGTTTATTAGTAGAAGAGCATCTATAGAAAGGAGACCAGTTGAGGCTGTTGTCAAGATGATAACCTTGATGATTCGCATAGGAAGCTCAAGTGGACTGACTTTAGTAATATTTAGGAGGAAACCAAAAAGAGAGAGAGGGAAGCAAACCATAAGATAGTCTTAACCACAGACAATAAACAGAGGATTCCTGGAGGGGCATGGGTGGGGGATGGGCTAGATGGGTGATGGGTGCTTAGGAAGGCACTTGTTATGATGAGCACTGGATGTTGTGTCTAAGTTATGAATCACTAAATTCTACTCCCAAAACCAGTATTACACTATATGTTAAGTAACTAGAATTTAAATCAAAAATTGGAGGAAAAAAATATTTAGAAGTGAAAAAGTGGGGAGAGAACTTGATGACTCACTTGTTTTACTAAGAGAAAGGACAGAATTTAGAATTTAGCTTCTGAAGTTTAATTTTGGGGGGTTACACAATCCCCCAAGTTTGAAGAACATTGGAGAGTACTAGGGGCCGGGTTGAGATGGGGCAGGACAAGTCCAGCGGAGAAAATGAGACGCTGTACGTAAGATACTGAGACATTGTAAAGGAGCTTCGGTAGAGTGCTGCCACTACACAGAGAATATAGCATCTCTGCCACCCAACAATCCATATGCCGGATAAAGATTCTCGTCACTGCGTCAGTTAAAAACGCTCATTGGAGGTTTTCCTGATCTGTTTTGGTTTGACCTAAACACTGACGCCCAGAACCAACTCTAGTTCAGAATTACCAGTGTTTTCACTGTGAAGCCAGAATTCCACTACTGGGGGCATATTACACTACAGGTGTGACAATTCTGATGTAGATAATTTCTGAGTTATACTTTATGAAACCCTATTTAGATGCAAGTTATTTGTTCCAATTTTAAATAAACCTCTTTTCTTGCACATGTGTTTTGAAATACACCCTACTGTCTTAGCTCAACTGCAATCTTTTTGAAGACTTTTTAATGTTGGGTTTTTCTCTTTGGATCTATTATATAGCTGTACATAGCTGATAATCAAAAAAGTTCTCATTGACTGTGATTGATAATCAGGACCCCCTAAGAACAATTCCTACTATTTGGAGATTGTCTTCCCTTTTAAGTCATATTAATGATATCAAAAGTCTCATAGAGTAGAACCACAATTTTTCTATAAGTAGTATTAGAGAACTTTGCCATTCAGGTACATTCTTATGAGAAATGATACTGCAAGTTAAGAAAAAGAAAAAATTATACTACTTGAAACTCTGGTTTCTGTACATAATGGCTATTCCTTACCAAAAAGCTAATAAAACCTTTAAAAAACTCACTTAAATAATGAGTATTTCTGATTGATTTCAGACTGCCTATCCTTCTTAATCTACAGAATCTCAGAAAAATCTGACTGAGGGATGCCTGGGTGGCTCAGTCAGTTAAGCAGCTGACTCTTCATCTTATCTCAGGTCATGATCTCACAGTTTTTGAGTTCCATCTGGGCAGCAAACTCTGACGGTTTGGAGCCTGCTTGGGATTCTGTCTCTCCTTCTCTCTGCTCCTCCCCTGCTTGTGCATGCATACTCTCTCCCTCTCTCTCAAAATAAATAAAACAACAACAACAACAAATCTGACTAAAGGAAGAGACAATGAGATACATTGTAGAGATTCCAGGCTGTAGTGGGACTGCTTAAGTCCACATCCCCGCTCCCCAATTTGGGCATGTAATGTTCTCTCTCTTTCTCTTCCTTGTCAGTCCAATTTATACTATTGACTCCACACTTATTTGTATATAAACACAATGCTAACAGTTACTATCTAATAGTTGCTCACGCCTCTCTATCTTTTCTGAGAAACTCAGTAATTTTAATGCTGATGATTTTAGGTTTAGAAAAACTTAGCATCAATGAAGGGTTGCTGGAGGAAGGGGTAAATGCATGATGGGTATTTATTTAGGAGGGCACTTGTGAAGAGCACTGGGGGTATTATGTAAGCAATGAATCACTAAATTCTAGTCTGGAAACTAACATTACGTTTAATGTTAGCCAGAATTTAAATAAAACTTGAAACATTAAAAAAAAAAAGGACAAAGCAAAAGAAAAAAGAAAAATTTACATTAAGAAGATTCCTAAGGTGTGAGGAATATTTCCAGGACTTCAATTTAGTTATTCTGCCGGGCACTATGAATACAATGAGGACAATGATGTGAAATACAAACACAACACAAACTGTAGAAGGGCATAAGGAGAGAATTCGTTTTAAAAAAATCATGTAAATAAACATATTCCTAACTCTAAAAAAATATTTCACAATCAAAGATCATGTTAATACCAAACGATGACAAAGGGGAGAATAGGCCTAATGGAAACTGCACTGGGTTTAAATAGAAGATCCAAACGTCTTTAGTGTCTTTATTCGAATCTCAGAAGCAATTAGATAAACCAATATCCCTGACAAATATAGATACCAAAGTTCCTAAAATATCAGCAAACTGACCTTAAGATATTAAAAGGGTTATACCCCGGGGTACCTGGTGCTCAGTCAGATAAGAATCTGAGTCTTGATCTCAGCTCAAGATCTCATGGTTTGTGAGATTGAGCCCCATGTGGTATTCTGCACTGAAAGCCCGGGGCCTACTTGGGATTTACTCTCTTTCCCTCTCTGTCCCTTACCCACTTGTGTGCTAACATATAGATAAATAAAAAATATATAAAATAAAATTAAATTAAAATTTAAAAAAATGATTATACACAACAGAGTGGGATTTATCCCTGGGATACAAGAATGCTTCAACATACACAAGTCAATGAAGAGAATACATTGTGTTAATAAAATGAAAGATAAAGCTCATATAATAATTTCAATACATGCAGAAAAAACAATGGACAAAATGCAACATATTCCATGATAAAAACCTTAAAGTAATAATTATAGAAGGAACATACCTCAACATTAAACAAGCCATAAATTACAAACCCACAGCTAACATACTCAACAGAGAAAAAAGTGAAAGATATTACTTCTAAGATCAGTAATAAGACAGGACGCCTACTCTCACCATAGTAGTAGAAATCCTAGCCAGAGCAATTAAGCAAGACAAAGAAAAAAAAAACAGTATTAGAATTGGAAGATGTAAAAATATCTTTATTAGCAGATGATATGATTTTGTGCACAGAAAATCCCGATGACTCCACAAAAACTGTTGCAACTAATCCATGGTTTTAGTAAAGCTGTGGGATATACAATTAATCCTACAGAATTCATTGCATCTCTACACACTGATAGCAAAACCTCTGAAAATGAAGTTAAGAAAACTATTCCATTTCTAAAGCACCCAAACCAATAAAATACCACAAAAACTTTCAGCAAGTGAAAAATCTGCACAAAAACTACACAACTTTGCTCAAAAAAATTAAAGACACACAAAAAGTGGAAAGACATCCTGTGATCATTTGAAGAGTGCTGTTAAAATATCCACAGTACCCAAAGCCTTCTATAGATTCAACACAATCCCCATCAAAACAGCAATAGCATCCTTCACATAAATAGAAAAAATAAAAAATGCCAAATTTTGTATGAAACCACCCAAGATCTCATATTATCAAAACAATCGTGAGAAAAAGAATAGGGCTAAATGTATAACACTTCCTAATTTCAGACCCAACTTCAAAAACAGTATGGCACTGGTGCAAAAACAGACACATGGACCAATAGAACAACATAGAGAAACTGGAATTAAATCCATACATGTACATTCAACTAATATTCAACAAGGGAGCCAGGAACACCTAATAGGGTAAAAATAATCTTCTCAAAGAATGATAGTAGGAAAACTGGACAAATACTAGCAGAACAATGAAATTAGACACTTAACTTACACCACTGACAAAAATTAACTTGAAACCAATCAAAGAGTTAATCACCTGGTACCATAAAATTTCTTAAAAACTTAGGAATGCAGATCCTATTTGTCTCAACAATGATTTACTGTATATAACAATAAAAACAGAAACAATAGTAAAGATGAACAAATGAAACCATGTCAAACTTAAAACCCTTTGCATGGCAAAGGAATAATAAAATGAACTGAATGGGAGAAAATTTTTGCCAGTCATATATCAGATAAGGGATTAATATTCAAAATATATAAAGAACTCATACAACTCAATAGCAAACAATCAATCAATTAATGAAATTTTTAAATCTGATTTTAAAATGGGCAGAGAAACCAAATAGACACTTTTGCAAAGATGACATCCACATGGCCAATAGGAACATGAAAAGATGCTCAACATCACTTATCATTAGGGAAATCAAATTAAAATCACAGATACCTCACCTGTTTTAGAAGAGGTATTAGAAAAAAGCAGTAGGTAAGTGCTGGCAAGGAAATGGAGCAGAGGCAACTCTTGTGCACTGATAGTGGAAAGTAAATTGGTGCAGCCACTCTGATTAACATAGAGGATCTTCAGAATACTAAAAATAGATCTTCCATATGATCTGCAATTCCATTTCTGGGTAGATACCCAAAATAAATAAATACAGGATATTTAAGAGGTATATGCACTCCCATATTTCCTGCAGTATTATTCATAATAGCCAAGATATGGAAAAAACCTAAGTGTCCATCAATGGATGAGTAAAGAAGTGTTGGATACAGTTGACCCTTACCTAACATGGGTTGGAACTACACAGGTCCACTTAAAAGCAAATTTTTTAAATATATCAATACAGAATAATACTATATTTTTTTCCTCTTAAT
Organism: Mungos mungo; assembly: GCA_004023785.1. Lineage (NCBI taxonomy): Eukaryota > Metazoa > Chordata > Mammalia > Carnivora > Herpestidae > Mungos > Mungos mungo. Next base: position 70,746 of record PISW01007331.1, read on the forward strand.
TATCTTAATAATTTTTTCTTTAGTTTACTTTAATATAAGACTAGAGTATGGAATATATAACATACAAAATATGTGTTAATCTACTGTGTTATTGGTAAAGCTTTGGGTCAACAGGCTACTCTGGGGAGTCAAAAGTTATGCACAGATTTTCAGCTGCTTGGGAACTTAGTACTCCCCAACCCCATGTTATATAAGGGTCAAATGTATGTACAACGAAATACTATTCTGTGAGAAAAAAAGGACATCCTGCCATTTGTGACAACACAAATTACCTTGAGTATATTACTCTGAGATAAGTCAGATAGAGAAGTAGGATATTACTTATATGTGGAATCTAAAAATGCCAAATTCATAAAAAACAGGATAGAATGGTGATTACAGTAGATGAGGGCAGGGAGATAATGCAGATGATTTTTAAAAGTAGAAACCTATGAGTACTAAGTAGCTGCTAAAGATGAAGAATGTACAATTTAGTGAATATTTTCAATATTGTATTGTAAACATGAAACTTCCTGAGAGACTAGAACTTCGTTCCTACTACTATAAAGATAATTATGTCTTGTGATAGAGGTGCTAATTCCTGCTACAGTGGCAATCATATGACAATATATAAATGTATCCATTAACATATTGTACACTTTAAATTCACAATGTTGTATGTGAAATGTATTTCAAATTTAAAAAAATGATCAGGCATCTGGAGCACAGCAGACATAGATATAATGGTGAAGCAGATGGTGATATTGTGTACAATTGCTGAATCAATTATCTACACCTGAAACTAATACCATATGTCAACTAGACTTCAATAATATACATTAAATTATGATTATGATTATTATCTGGGAATTAGTTTGACCAACACAGGCAGGGGGAGGAAATCTCAAATCTCAAATCCTATGATTTCACTTGTGTTTAAACCAGTATAGTCTGTACTCTGAAGAAACAGTAATGGGAAATGTTCCTTCCAATAAAATTAATTCTTAGCTATTTCAGCCTCTTTGTGGCAAAAATGTTATTACACTCAAATGACAGAAAATTTAAGGAAACAGCAAAATTGCAAAGTAATCTTAGCAAATTTACATTTATTGGTTACAGGAAAGTACCTGTATGTACAAAGTACAAAGATGCCATATTTGTATATATATATGTACCTATATGCAAAAAAAGCAATAGCAAAAATAGCTTAATTACAGCTCTAAAATTGACGATTACTATATCATGCCATACATGGGAGTATGCATAGATTTTTACTGCATTCCTCATCAATTGAAAATAATTACAAATGCTGTGAAACAAAAATTGAAAATAAGGGGAACTATCAATAAAAATACCTGGACAATGATTAAGCTAAATCTGCAAGTCTACTTTTTCAAGATGATCTAAAAAAATGTATCCATCTTTGGATACATTTGTGTATCCAATTGTGTTAGCAAAACTACAGTGGGTGTTTCTCAACACCTAGTGTGTGTCTTAATAATCTCTAAATAACAGTGATGTTTCAGGGCCACTCCACTCTATGCCATTAGGGTGGTAAATGATACTAAATTATTAAATTAGAACATGGCCCCAACACCTAGCTTGCTGCTGATTTGATCATGTTTGGGTCACTCCCTCTAATCTAGAAGGAGTGTAGACCTAAGGTATGTCCAACCCTGATGTACTTGTTTCATGGGATATTGAGAACTTGATTTCGTACTTTCATTCACCCTGTGACATTCACCACCATTCACTCTGGAGCTCTTCAAACAGGAGCATTTCTCTACTGGTACTAAGATCAGAGATGTCTCAGTTCAGTAACAATGGAGTATTTAAGCCACTGTCTCATGCAATGTACTCAGTACAACTCTTAATCTCTTCTTACCAATGATTGCAATAAGGGACCGTGGCCCTCACTGGACAAATTTCATCAACTCTCTGAAGCCTGTTATATTTCTTCTAGCCTACCAAGAATTATTCTCACTGTTTCAAAAGCAGACATCAGTTCCAATTTACTTTGTATGTTTCTCTTCCAGGCTATTCTTAAATATGCATTATGAAGATTTATTAGTGTATCTTTCTTGTGATCTATAAAAGTAATTTACTGAAAAGTCTTCATTAATGCTCTGGCTTTCATATCTTTAATTAGAAAAAATATGGAATATTATTGAACTTAACCTAAGGAACTCACAACCACAAAATGTCTTACTGTGCTTTCCTTAGCCATATCTAAATCTCATAGGATATTTGTTTCTTATCATTTCCTCTCTTAGGCATAGAGAGTTGATTACATTTGATATTAGTTTCTCAGGTCTTGAAAATTATAACAGATATTTATTCTTTCAAAGTTTTAAAAGGCAGAAGTCTACAATCAGTGCCAGCAGGGCACACCCTCCAAAGGCTCTGGGGGGAACCCTCCCTTGCCTCATCCAGCTTCTGGTGCCTCCAGGCACTCCTTGGCTTGAGGCAGCCTCTCATTTCTTCTCTGTCTCTACATGGCCTTCTTTCCTACGCCTGTCTTTTCCTTCTCTATCCCTTATAAGGGCCAATATAGTCTTATCTCCAATTTGATATATGTGTCAGCCAATTACATTGCTCTTCCTGGTATTTTGAAGATGTAGAAGAGGATATGGTGCAACCACCAGATCCTGTGCTAATGACTGATGCATTCATTTTTGCCTCGTCCATGAGAGTTGACTGTAGCTCAAACTAACCCGCTTCCTAGAAATTTTTATGGCAGGAAATGGGAAGTATAAACAGGTGTATGAGGAGAATTAAGTGTGGACATCTCCAAAGGTCGTCTTTGTCCTCGCTATCATGTAATATACATCTCCATTGCATATAATTGCCCAATATTATTCCACATAGCAGAATTTTAGGACACTTGCTATTTTAAAGTATTTAATATGTACTTATAATATTAAATGTTTTATAAACTGGTGTTTTTCTAAATATCAGGTATATTAATTTATCTAAATGGCTCTAATTCAAGAACAAGCAGTCCATATGCTCCCAGAAGCACATTCCAGAAACATTTTTGGTTGATTGTTTCCATTTTGTGGCATTACCCCTGCTGTGAATTTGCTTACTGGATAATTTCTTTAAAAATTCCCAGATGTACAAAAATACACACTTGACTCCTACTTTCTTCTTGTCCTTCCCTTCCCATTCTTAGTGGTGACTCAGTGGGAAAATAATGCTCAAATTTCACTGATATTATGGTTAAACTGTGGTGTTCAAAACTATGAGACATGGGCATTTATCATCTACCTCCATGGATTTCCCTAGATAAAATAGGTACTAATATCACAAATTAGGTAACATCATTTTACATGGACATAGAGAGCCATAAGGTAAGAACTCATTAACTTTAAATCCCAAATCATGAATAAGTAGAGCATTTTATTAAGTCATTCCATTGCTCTTAACAACAGTAGGGTAATGAGTTCAGCAAATAAGGTTATAATTCGTTTTAATATACCCATTGGAAAGTATTTGTTCAAGTTTCATAAAACTGGGCCATGTCCATTTCAAGGGCTTATACTCATATTGCTCCTACTGTATTTTTATTCCCATTGGCTTATTCTTGTTCATGTATCCAATCAACAAGCTGTTAATGTTTACATATTTTATACAGAAACTCTGAGTACTTGAAAAATAATTAATGAAATACACTCCCTTCTCTTAATCCAACTGCTGTCATGACCTACTCTGCATATGAAATACAGAAAAATGTAAGGACCACAGAAATAAGTATGACAATAGTGGCAAAATCCTTCACAAAAATGCACAGAACTTATACTTCAGGAAGATCCCACTGTATTTAGTTCTGATATAGGTCAGAGTAGAATATTCAACATTAAAAAAAAGTACTACCTGAAAATAAAAACAGAACATGCTTGAATAACCTCTTTGGCGTCTGTGGGCTAAAGTTTTAGATAAGCTGTCTTAAAATATTTATGGAGTAGCCTAAAAAGCTGCCACTTTTGTGTCTTGAGTAGAAGGGAGTTCCATGTGTTCTAGGTTATAATCAGTGCAAGTACCCCCACTTTTCAATCTTATAAACGTGAAGATCCATTGGACCTCAAAGTACCTGCATCAAATCTAGATTCTCAGTAGATACCATGAGTTGATCCAGTAGGTTGTTTATGTAAATATGTTTAACTTTCAGCAAGCAAATTGTCTTAGTGGCAATTGGGGGACAAAATAAGAAGCAAATAACAATGAGTTCACTTACCAAGGTATAAAGTAGCTATAGGATATGACTCTCAGCAAAAAAAAAAAAAAAAAAAAGGGAATTATACAGACTTTGGAATCAAATAAATAGTACTTGAAGTAACAGGTTTAGGTGTGGTAGGCTGGTGGGGGAGGTTAACCTAATGAATCTTTTGACCTATACAATTTCTTTTATACCAATTTTGTTTAAATTTCTTTTTTTTTTAATTTTTTTAATGTTTTATTTATTTTTGATACAGAGAGAGACAGAGCGTGAGAGGGGGAGAGGCAGCGAGAGAAGGAGACAGAACCAGAAGCAGGCTCCAGGCTCTGAGCTAGCTGTCAGCACAGAGCCTGATGCAGGGCTCGAACCTACGAACGTGAGATCTGACCTGAGCCGAAGTCAGAGGACTAACTGACTGAGCCACCCAGGTGGGGGCACCTGGGTGGCTCAGTCAGTTAAGCTTCTGACTCTTGGTTTTGACTCAGGTCATGAGCTCAAGATTCCTGAGTTCAAGCCCTGCACTAGGGCCTGTGCACTGGGCACAGAGCCTGCTTGGGATTCTCTCTTCTCATGCGCTCGCGCTCGCGTGCTCTCTCAACATAATAAACTTAAAACACTTAAAAGTAAATAAATATAGATTTTTAAAGGATATAACAGGTTTTTAAGATACTAATTTATACGAGTGTGCCCAAATTTTAACAGGACTGAAGTTCTCACAGAGGCGTGACACCGAGGCTTTTCTTTCCAGGAAGCAACTTTATTGTGCCAGCCTGGGCTCAGTGGGTTTTTACCTGAAAAACTGAACCCCAAGCACAGCAGGGTGTAGTCTTTAATATGATTTCTAATTTGTCTCCCACACATGGTAACATACAGACACACAGTCCGATGGAGGGGTCTGTGTTACAGAGTCGGGAGGAATGTCACATACACAGAGCCAGGCGGCCCTCCCTTGTCTTGAGGTTTTCACCACATTACTTAAGGTGGGGCTCCGCCACAAAATGAATGCCTACTTCTTAGATAAGTTCGACAGTAAAATTATGTCTGAGGCCTTAGGTCATGTTTGAAATAAACCCTAAATACTGAGTAGGCATTTTCTCAAAATCCTATGAAGGAATTGAATTTGAACCACAACAGAGTACAGATGGACTAAATGGCTGAGAAAGAAAATTAGAATATAGAACGAGAAATAAAAGAGGAGGGTAGAGAAGAGGAAGAATGTCCTTTCTAGTATTACTTCTATGTGTTCAGTTTTTTTAAAGATTAACCCTGTACCTGTATATATCTTCCCCCTCCCACCCCAAATAAACCTTGAAATTCTTTAAGACAAAGGCCAGTTATCTCTATAATCCCAATGTGACATCAAAGCTTAACATTTTGATATTGTCTTTATCTATAAATCTGCTAAGAATAGACCTACAATATCCTTTAGGTTTGTTAAAAAAAAAAAAAAAGAAAAGAAGGGCGATCTCAAAGGACTTACAGTGTTCTTTATTCTCATATTTAGGTTTGTCTCAATGTAAGGATAAAATAGACTTAAAAAAAAAAGGACTCTAACTTGAGATTATAGACGTCAAGTAACACACATAGTTTATGGCCAATTTGCGAAATGCTGCTGGAATAAAAAGAATGAACTACAAACAAGAATTAAAGTAAAACATCAAGAACATGAGTGGGGAGTGAGCATCACTGACCAATGAGAAAAAGGAAACATTTCTGCCAAAGATATCAGAGAAACTCCGACCTAGAATAAGCCATAACAATGGTAGCAACAAATTTTTTTTTGAAGAATCTCTAAGAAACTCTCAACTCAGAATCAGGAAGTTTCATCTCATCCAGAAATGGAAAATAGGGCTAAAATTCAGTGAAAGTTTAAGTATAGAATTTAACGGTCATTAGATACCCATTTATCTTTTCCTAATCCTGAACACAAATCACAAGCAATCCATATTTATTCCTAAGGAAATTCACTGATGGTTGTACAGGAACAGTGTTATGACCTATGATTATCAGATAAATATGTGACATTTATTGAGGAAGTATCATTTCACTGTTACCCTTCCAGAACCCTCTTTTCATCAATCAAAGGCTGACAACAGTTTTTACTGTTGCTGAAGTCACTAAGTTTTTTGGTTTGCTATTTATCTTTGAAAATCTAGTCTATTCTTATTCTGCCTATGCTCTTACTCCAAAATTTTGCATAAGCAATGGTAAAACTAAGCCTTTTACTGTAGAGATTTGTACCCCACAGTCATACCCCTATCATTCCAGTATTTTGAAGTTCCCACAAAATAAAGTAAAAAGATAAGGAGAGAAGAAAACAGATTTGACCTAATAGACACTTTGAGAATGAAAAAAGCTCACACTTAGACATATTTTCATTTCTTAAAATTTTTTTTAGGTTTATTCATTTTTGAGAGAGAGACAGAGTTAGAACACGAGTGAAGGAGGAGCACTGAGAAAGGGAGACACAGAATCAGAAGCAGGCTTCAGGCTCTGAGCTGTCAGCACAGAACCTCACACAGGGCTCAAACTCACGAACGGTGAGATCATGACCTAAGCTGAAGTTGGACACTTAACCAACTGAGCCACTCAGGCGCCCCAGATATATTTCCATTTAACTTCAGAATAAAGGAGAAGATATTAAAGTCTCCACAGACAGTTTTTTCAAAGTCATCCAAAAAACAATGAGGAAGTATGATTGCCATGAAAAGCTGCCAGATGTGGTTATTAAGCTCCTCAGTTCTAGAGTCAGGCAATGGAATTTACTAATCTTGTAATTTCAGCAATTTATTTAACTTGTGCTTCAGTTAACTCAACTATAAAATAAAAAAATAGCTTTTATCTTTTACAGTTATTTAGACTTATTCTAAAGTGCTTGGAATAGTACTGAGACCTGTTAGCTATTAAAAATGTTGGCTGTAGTAATTTTCAAACTTCTGAAGAGCAATCCTGAAGATGAGAAGACAGAGCAATGTATTCAAAATTTATAACAAACATTAAATGGCTGCAGTTATAAAAATGAACACAATTAGATATCCATTGATAGTGTCTACATCGGTTCCTGATTCAAATTTGTTTTTAGCTCACGAATCCCAATTTTTGTTTCGTAGTAGAAATCATCACCTGGCCAGTCAAGCTAACTCACAGCTACTTGGGATTTTAAGGCTTAGGCCTTTGGAACAGCTCTTTCCGCTTCTTTTCTTCATAGAAGGAATGAGTCGAAACTGGAGAAACGTAGGTGTGCAATATCTGCAGCGTCTGCTCCAAATGCTGAAGTCTGTCTTTGATAAGCCTCCACGTCTGGTCTATGATATTGGCTAGACCCTCCATTTTCTTTTTTAGGAATTTTAAGTGACGATGTTGCAGTGGAATTACAGGGATAACTTGTTTTTGTTTTGAAGAAGCTCAGTATTCATCAGGGAGGAGATGATGCATGAAAATGAATATATAGTGTTTAAAATTTTTTAATAACTATGGGGTTACAGAAGATTATTTTTTTTTTACCTAATAGATGTCTCCTCATTGAAATAGTTATGTTCCCAGATGGGATAAGTTAGCTCTCTACTTTCATAGGAAATGTATAGCGCTTTTTTTTTTTTTTAGGTGGAACTTGTTTCTCCTCCTGTTGATTTGGGTCTCACCTTAGTATTTTTGTCACATGTGTGTAATGCTCTGAAATCTGCTGTCTCCCAATACACCTCAGGTCATTCTTCCATCTATTCTCAGCTGCAGGGTCCCTTTGCCCCATTATACTGTGAATCCTCAGCAGGCATGCCAATTCCACAGTCTCAACCACATTTTATATAACTTTCAGAATTTCCTGGTCTTCTTCATGTTGTTGACAGTTAAGGATCTCAGAACTAATTTGCAACTATGCATTTGCATGCAAGATACATACTAACGAGTGTGTAAATAAATATTGTGACTATAGTGTGAAGATGCTAAGTAGATTTAGAGATGGAAGAAATCAGAGTATTCTATCACACAATTACTAGAATACATGAAAGAAAAACATTTATAACAATAAATCATAAAATAAGACTAACCTACCTCTACAGCATTTCTACTGAGAAAAAACTTTAAGATTCCTCCTTTCCCAAAGATTTCTATCTCATGATCAGATATATGTGGGAGGTAAACTTTTTCTCTTCACTATTTACACTGCTCTAATTAGTGAATAAGAATGAGAGTTTAGTCCTTAATGTGATCTGATACATGAAGAATGTAATGTAAGGCTCTGTTTTCAGCTTTAAAGTCTATGAATGTCTCTGAAATTCATATAAATGTCATGGGAGTATAGGTCCTTACAGTTAAAATAAATACCTTAATATTCTATAATTTTTAAAATTTTGGTCTGACTATATTTGATAATATAACATTAAGTAATACAATATTTGTTATTATTTGTTGTAGGCCAAATAAATTTTTTAAGATTTTAGTGATCTAAGTAGTAAACTAGACAGTGTGATGTACAAGTTTGGTATGCTAGCTTAATTTACAGAAATATGATCTTTAAGAAATGGTTTTAGCCCCCTATTTGGATTAACTTTTCTTCCTAGTAGATTAATCCTAAAATAGAAGTCCTGGCTATCAATGATAATTCAGAAAGCAAAAAGGTCTCTTGTTTGTTCTTTGACAACTTAAAGAGAAATAAATACATATTATATACATACATATATACATTATATATACATACATATACATTACATGTGTATATGTATGTATACACATACATACATACATCAGTATACAGTGTGTATATATACTGATGTGTATGTGTGTGTGCACGTGTATGCTGATCAGTAATCAAATGCTTCAGGTCACATTTTTTCTATTTCAAGATCCTCTTAGTCTTGTAGTATGAAAAATAGTTTGCACTTCCAGTTTGTTTTAAAGCATAATTGTCAGGATGTAGATAGAAGAAAAAGTGAATTAATTGAAAAACTGAAGAAGTTATAATCTCTCATCATCTGATCATGCCCTTCTATAGCACCTAAGTTCAAGGACATGTGGAATGAAACGTGATAAGGAGTCTATATGTTATATATTACATTACCAATGTCTAGTTTCAATAAAAACTTCATCCAGCTTCTGTACCATGTGGTGTATGAGTTAGACTCACTTTAATTGACTCCAGCTGTTAGTTACTATGTGGAATAATGAATCATAATCTTTTCAGCATTGTCTAAAATGAGATATGTGTACAAAGGGAGACGATGTGTAAAAAATAAAAAAATAATCACCCATTTATATTTATTGAGTATACTAGGCCCAAATGAGAAGAAAGATGGAGAATCTAGAACATGGCAAAGTAAATAATAAACTAAGTTAAAGGCATTCAGGCATAATGCAAAGAACAGATGTCTGCAAGTCAGCACACCTGGTTTTAGGTCTTGACTCTGCCACTAACTACCCATATCAGTGCCTGAAATATGTATTAAGCTTGGTCCTTTCAGCTCAGGTAAAGAGAGGGAACACAGATTTGAATTTTTTACTAGATTTGAATAGGCCGATGGGTGAACCAGGGTGACAAGAGAGCATCTAGAAGAGGAGAATACAAAAAGTGTGGCCGAAGGAAATTGATAAACCCAGACTACTCTAGGCCATAATTACCCATGGATGTCCATATAAGAAGAGAATATCATCCAGAAAGATAGAGAAGAGGGGCAGATAGTATTTTAGAGTTAAGATCAGTGGTTTTTAAACTGACTGCACAGTTGTGGAGCCCACCTTAGACCAATGAAATCAGATACCTAGAATTGAAACCCAGACATATAGGGTTGAAACAGACAGACATGTATAAAGTTTTTATAGCTCCCAAGATAATTATTACATGTTGTCAAGGTTGGAAACTTGTGAGTTACATGGTCATTTAAGTTTTGCCCTTGAACTGACAGATCACAAGATACTGGATTGGGCTCAGTCCCCTCAAGGAAGTCGAGGTCTGGTACTGGGAGTAAGGCACAGTGAAGAAAGCTATCAGGATTAACTCCAGCCCCAGGATTAATATTAGTGACCAGTGGAAACAAGTAGAAAGTAGATCCCAAATGTAACTGGTATCACATTTGAGACGCTGACCACACTTAGCTCTTAGTACTAAAGACAGACCACTGAGTAATGGAGTTGACAGCCAGAGTAGCTTAAGAACTCCAATAAGCATCAGAAACTGGTTAGGAGAAAGACAGCAAACCAAACAATTCTAGATAAAACAAGGAAGACACCAAAATGCTACTTCTGGCCTTGTTACTTCCCTAGCAAAATAAAGTTGGCAAAGCATTTCTTAGAATAATCACCATCCACATCAGTCCTCTTTTCCTCTTTAGAAACTTCTCATAAGGCATTCTTCTCATACGTATATTTTCACTCATTCTGATCATCAGTATTTCAAAACATTCTAAAATATACCTCTTTCACAAAAACATGCCCAATGACCTAACAAAGTTAATATGACACTTTAGCTCAATAGTCATTTTGAAAGGTACCATGTAAGCAGTGCAATAAGAAAGAAAAAATAAATCAGTTAAGAAAATTGGAAAGGAGAAAGTAAAATCATTATTTGTTAATGAAACAGTACTAGCTAAAACCTAGAGAGCATTGTAAACACTAAGTTATATAATAAAGTGGTAGGTACAAAATTAACATACAATATTAAGTCTTCTTTCATACAAACAGAAAATGAGAAAATAAGAAAAAGAATATTTTGAAAAAATACTAACAGGAATTGTGGAAAAATAAATTTAAAAATAAATACTTCCAAGGAACTCAAAATAGAGCAACATTTCTAGTGCTCAATTAGAAAATCTATAGTACAGATGCCAGTTATCACTAAATTAACTTTTAAAATTAACAGAAAGCAAAAATAATTGAAATTTATTTTTAACACCAAACACGTTTACTTCAAAGTTCACAAGGGAAGAAATGTATGATAAAATAAGGTTGGCTAGGAATGGAATTGGAGGATTTTAAGTATGCCTCATCCCATAGATACAACTAAATAACATTCTTATCAGCATAAATAGTCCAGAAAACAACTCAAAGATTCAAAGAACCAACCCCACAACTAAAGGCAGAGAAGAGGCCACATTTAAGATAGGAAGGGCAAAGACTTGGTCTGGGAGTCAAATGGATGTTGGCCATCGCAGTGAGGAGAGAGACAGTGGTACAGAGAAGAGAGGGAAAAAAGACTTTTATATAAGGAATCATCCTATTATTTGCCAGATTTTGTAATTTCTTAAAACCAGCTAGCCTAAAGGCCTAGAATTTCAAAACAAATAAAAACAAAACAAACAAACAACAAACACAAAGGGCTGCACCGTGGAAGAGCCCTGAGGGCCATAGGAAGTGGAGTCCTCACCCTTAAAGAGACACCATTACCAACAGCCACTGCAGATACAACGCAGAATGAGCAGCTTGAAAAACACTGGGGACAGATGAAAGGGATAATAATTTACTCATCTCCAAGCATTGCCTAGACAGACTGGGATCATGGGGAGTCCCCTCTAGGAACAAAGGAGATGGCTGGTATCTTTTTCCTCCCTTGCCCCCAACATAAGCAATGGGCATCTACGGAAACCAATACTGTCTGTATTCCTTACCTAACTTGCCCCACTTTCCAAGCCCCACTTTCCCACCCCTCAGGATTCTGTGGATCTGCCCTGTGGTCATGCTCCCATTAGTCTCAACACTGCAGGCCCCCTCCCTCAGAAGACCAGAAACAACTTGCCAACACTGTATCTCCCAACCACTGCATCCTTCAGCATCAGTGGGGCAGGTCTCATTTCTCAAATAGAACACTGTATCCCTTGTAAAAACATGGCCCACCTTCTGCTGGGGACCAAACCCGGGCCACAAAGGCAAAGAGAGTCTCTGCAGACAACTGGACTGAAGGAAAAAATGGGCAAGACTCAACAGCAGTGCACACACAACACAAACATTCTTTGAAGCAGCAGGCCCTGGGAAACAGGACATGACACTACAGAAGATCTCTTCTTCATAAGGCCTTTGTCCTCAAGAGCAAGAGAAGAAGCTACTTCCTTAACACAGAGAAACAGACACAGAAAATCAGATAAGATGAGGGAACAGTGAAACATCTCCCAAATGAAAGAACAGGATCAAACCACAGCAAGAGACCAAAATGAAATACATAAGTAATATACCTGATAGAGATTTTAAGGTAATGTTCATAAAGATATTCACTGGACTGGAGAAAAAAGTGGGGGACTTCAGTGAGATCCTTAAGACAGAAATAAAAGCAAATCAGAGATCAAGAACACAATAAATGAGATTAAAAGTACATTTATGGAATAAATAGCTTGTTACAGTAGAGAAACAAATTAATGACCTAGAAGAGAGAGTAATGGAAAGTAACTAAGCTGAGCAAAGGACAGAAAATAAAATTATGCAAAGTGAAAATACTCTTAGGGAACTTGGTGACTCCATCAAGTATAAAAACGTGCATTATAGGGATATCAGAACAAAGTGATGAGGGGGCAGAAAATTTATTTGAAGAAATAATAGCTTAAAACTTCTCTAATCTAGGGAAGGAAACCGATATCCAGATCTTGGATGTACAGATATCCCCCCCAAATTCAACCAAGGAGGTTGACACCAAGACACATAGTAATTAAAATGGTAACAAGTAGCAAAAATTTAAAACTATTAAAAGCATTAATAGAAGACAGTTATATACAAGAGAAAACCCCAGAAGGCTATCAACAGATTTTTCAGCAAAACATTGCAAGCAAAAAAGGAGTAATAGGATATATTTAAAGTGCTCAAAGAGACAAACCTGCAGCTAAGAATATCTGTTCAGCAAGGCTATCATTCGGAAGAGAAGGAGAGATTAAAAGTTTGATCTCAGACAAGCAAACATGAAAGGAATTCATTACTACTAAACCAGCCCTACAAGAAATATTCAAGGGGGTTCATAGAGCGGAAAAAGAGAGTATAAGTGAGTATGAAAAGAATACAAAGGTAGCAAAGACGGTATTTCTATAAATTCAAGGAATTCATAAAATTTTTAAAAATGTGAATATGACACTATATACTTTTTTTAAAACATAGGAGGGATGAAGAGTAAAGAATGGGCTTCATCTTAGGTGACCATCAACCTAACATAGACTGCTCTAAGTAGAAGATGTTATCTGCAAACCTAAGGGTTACCACACATATAAAAAGCCACGAACAGGTATACAAAGAATAAGAGAAAGGAATCCAAAAGGAAACCCAACAATCCATTAAAGCAAGAGAACTTTGATAGACAATCCATGGAAACAAGCACAAAACAAGTAGCAAAATGGCAATGCATGCATAACTTTTAATAATTACTTTGAAGGTAAATGGACTAAACACTCTTATCCAAAGATATAGGGTGACAGAGTGGATTAAGAACAACAACAAAAACAAAATCCAGGGGCTCCTCGGTGGTTCAGTCAGTTAAGCATCTGAGTCTTGATTTTGATTCAGATCATGATCTCATGACAGTACAGAGATCTCATGATCTCCAACGGCACAGAGCCTGCTTGGTATTCTCTATCTCCCTCTCTCTGCCCCTCCCCCAACACAAAAATAAAATAAACTTAAAAAAAATAAGATTCATCTACATGCTGCCTATAAAAGACTTGTTTCAGACATAAAGACACCTGCAGAGTCAAAGTGAAGAGATGGAGAAACATTTATCATGTGAATGAATTCCAAAAGACAGCTGGAGTGGCGGTAGTTATATTGGACAAAACAGACTTTAAAACAAAGACACTAGCAAAGGATAAAGAAGAACAGTATATAGTCAAAAGAGGACAATCAAACAAGAGGATTAAAAATTGTACATATTTATGCCCCCAACATGAGAACACTCTAATTCATAAAACAGTTAATAGCAAACATAATGGAAATATCCACAGTCATACAATAATAGCAGTGGACTTTAAAAGTCCACTTACATTGATGGAAAGATCATCCAAACACAAATTCAACAAGCAAAGAGTGTCTTTGAATGACATACCACCAGATGGATTTAACAGATATGTCCAGAACATTGCATCCCCAAAACAGCAGAATACCGGTTCTTTAAAGCAGACACAGAACATTCTCTAAAATTTATCATATGTTAGGCCACAAAACAAGCATCAAAACAAATTCAGACAAATCCAAGTAATGTCATGCATCTTTTCTGACCACAACACTATGAAACTAGAAATCAACCATAAGAAAAAAAAAAAACCTGGAAAAAGCACAAATATATGGAGGTTAATAACATTCTATTAAACAATAAAACCAAGAAATCAAAAAAGAAGTAAAAAGTTACATGAAAATCATAACACACTACTCCAAAATCTTTGGGATGTAGCAGAAGTCGTTCTAGGGGGAAAGTTTATAACAATACCTACCTACCTCAAGAAGAAAAACATCAAATAAATAACCTAAACTTTTTATACCTAAAAGAGCTATAAAAACAAAAGCCAAACCAGCAAAAGGAAAGAAATAATAAAGATTATATAAATGATATATAAACAAGTGCTCTCTCTCTATATATAAATAATATAGAAAATAAATACCACAAGAGAGCTGAGTAATGGAATCAGGAGCTGGTTCTTTGAAAATATAAAAAAAAAATTGATAAAATTCTAGCAAGACTCACTAAAAAAGGTTTGGGGGGGAAGGCCCCAAAATAAACAAAATTATTAAGAGAAATTACAACACAACCAGACAAATACAAACAATTATAACAGAATATTAAGAATACTTATATGCCAGCAAATTGTACAACTTAAAGGAAATGCATAAATTCCTAGAAACATATACCCTACAAAAAATAAAGCAAAAGAAATAGAAAATTTGAACAGACAAATTACCAGCAACAAAATTCAATCTCAAATTACCCCTGAAAACAACTGTCCCGGACAAGGTGGCTTCACAGACAAACTCACAGGCAAAGAAGAGTTAATACCTATTCTTCTCAAACCATTCAAAAAAAAAAAAAAAAAGGAAAAGGAAAAGAAGAAAACTTCCAAATCCATTCTATAAGGCCAGGATTACTCTGATACCAAAGCCAGATAAAGACACACACAAAAAAGAGAACTGCAGGCCAGTATCTTTTATGAATATAGATATAAAAATCCCCAACAAAATATTAGCAAACCAAATCCAACAATACATATAAAAAATCATACACTATGGTCTTGTTGAATTTATTACCACGTTGTAGGGTGGCTCAATATTTGCAAAACAATGTGCTACATCAATAAGGATAAAAAACATATGATCATTTTACATAGATACAGAAAAAGCATTAGACAACATACTGCATTCATTCAAGATAAAAACCCTCTGCAAAGTAAGCCTAAAAGGAACATACCTCAAGATTATAAAGTCTTTTTTGAAAACCCCCAGCCAACGTTATTTTTAATGGTAAACTGAGAGCTTTTCACTTAAGGTCAGGAACAAGACAAGGATGTCCATTCTTACCATTTTTATTCAACATAGTACTGGAAGTCCTACCCATAGCAATTAGAGAACATAAAGAATTAAAAGACATCCAAATTGGCAACAAAGAACTAAAACTCTCACTATTTACAGATGGTAGGATAATGTCCATGGAAAACTCTAAAGACTCCACACACACACAAAAAAAGACTGCTAGAAAGGATACATCATTTAAGTAAGGTTGCAGGCTATAAAATTCAACGTACAGAAATCTATTACATTCCTATTCACTAATAAATAAGCAACAATCCCATTTATAATTTCATCAAAAGCAATAAAATATTTAGGAATAAATTTAACCAAAGGTTAAAGACCTGTACTCTGAAAACCAGAAAACACTGATGAAAGAAACTGAAGACAATGGAAAGACATTCTATGCCCCTGGTTTGGAAGATCAAATATTGTTAAAATGTCTATACTTCCCAAAGCAATCTACAAATTTATTGCAATCCCTATCAGAATGCCAACAAAATTTTTCACAGACCTAAAACAAACAATCCTAAAATCTGTATGGAATGACAGAGCCCCTCAAATAGCCAAAGCAATCTTGAAAAAGAAAAGCAAAACTGGAGATACCACAATTCCATATTTCAAGTTATATTACAAAGCAGTAGTGATTAAAATAGTATGATACTAGCATAAAAATGGACACGTAATTCAATAGAACAGAAATCCCAGAAATAAACCCACAATTATATGGTCGACTCATCTTCAACAAAGAAGGGAAGAAGCTGCAACAGAAAAAAAGTCTCTTAAATGGTGGTGGGAAAACTGGAGAGCCACATGCAAAAGAATCAAAGTGGAACACTTTCTTACACTATACACGAAAATAAACTTAAAATAAATTAAAGACCTAAATGTGAGATCTGAAACCATAAAAATCTTTGAAGAGAGCACAGGCAATAATTCCTTTGACATCAGCTGTAGCAATATTTTTCTACATATGTCTCCTGAAGCAAGGGAAACAAAAGCAAAAATAAACTATTAGGACTACATCAAAATAAAAAGTTTCTGCACAGTGAAGGAAACAATCACCAAAACTAAAAGGCAACCTAACAAATGGGAGAAGATATTTGCAAGGGATATAATTTGATAAAAGCTTAGTACCCAAAATATATAAAGAACTGACACAATTCAATACCCCCAAAACAAAATAATCCAATTAAAAATGATCAGGAGACAAAAACAGATTTCTCCAAAGAAGACATCCAGATGACCAACAAACACAAGAAAAGATGTTCAACCTCATTCATTATCAGGGAAAGGCGATCAAAACTACAATGAGTTACCACCTCACACCTGTCAGAATGGGTAAAATCAGAAACACAAGAAACAAGTGTTGGTGAGGATGTGGAAAAAAAAAAGGAATGCTCTTGCACTGTTGGTGGGAATGCAAATTGGGGTAGCTACAGTGGGGAAAAAAGTGTAATTTCCTTAAAAAATGAAAAATAGAACTATACAAAGATCCTGAGATTGCACTGAGTATTTACCAAAAATAAATTTAAAATAAATAAATAAATAAAGACATTAATTCAAAGGAATATACACACGTTTATGTTTATTGCAACATTATTCGTAATAGCCCAACTACGGAAGCAGCCCATATGTCCATCAACTGATGAATGGATAAAGAAGATGTGGTATATGTGTGCGCATGCGAGCGCACTCACACACGCGTGAGCACACACGCACACACACACCATAGAATATTATTCAGCAATAATAAAAGGGAAATCTCACCATTTGCAACCACATGGATAGAGTTAGTACGTATCATTCTAAGTGAAATAAGTCAGTCAGAGAAAGACGAATATCATATGATCCCACTCTTATGTGGAATTTAAGAAACAAAACAACAAACGAATGAAAAAAGAGACAAACTAAGAAACAGACTCTCAACCATAGAGAACAAACTGATGGTTAGGAGAGGGGAGGTGGGTGCAGGGATGTATGACATAAGGGATGCCTATTAAGGAGCACACTTATGGGGAAAAAAATGAAATGAGAAAAAGAAAACATGTAACAATATCATTTTTTAAGATAAGAAATTAAAACAATTTTAATAGTATTTTAGTTGTGGACTAAAGAACATTTGTCCAGGCAGGAATTATTTTCTAGATGAAGGTATTGACTGGTAGTGAGTGACTCGATCACAGATAAGGCTGATACTGGTCTGGAGTATGTAGTTTGGTTCTCGATTTCTGCACTTCCCCTTCGAAATCCACATAGGATTGAGTAGGATTGAGGGGCACCTGGATGGCTCAGTTCGTTAAGCACCTGACTGTGGCTCAGGACATGATCTCACAGTCTGTGGGTTTGAGCCCTGTGTTGGGGTCTGTGCTGACAGGTCAGAGCCTGGAGCCTGCTTCGGATCCTGTGTCTCCCTCTCTCTCTGCCCCTTCCCTACTCACTCTCTGTCTCTCTCAAAATAAAATAAAGACGTAAAAAAGTAGGCTTGCAATGTGAAATAATGTGAAATAGGGGGATTTACATCATTCACCAGCTTCCTTCAGTTTACTAACACTGAGAGAATACTACACTTCCTTAAAATACAATGTAACTATTGCTTTATTCATCTCATCTGACCCACATTTTCCATTTTTGAGTCTTTTCTGAAACCTCCCTTTCACTGCCCAAAGCTTACCCTTACCCTTTGGCTTCATTTCTTACATCCAGGATTTTTCTTTTATTTTAATTGAAGTATAATTGACATACAGTATTTTATTAGTTTCAAGTGCACATGACATGGATTTGACAATTCTATACATTGCTTGATGCTCATCATGGTAAGTGTAGTTCCTAGCTGTCACCATACAATGTTATTACAACATTATTGACTATATGCTGTACTTCATCTCTTTTACTTATTTTATAACTGGAAGTTTGTACTTACTCTCTTTCATCAATTTTGCCCACTCTCCTGCCTACTTGGCTTTGTCAACCACCAGTTTGTTCTCTGATTTTAAGAGTCTGTTAGTTTTATTTTTTGCATTCAACTAATCATTATCCTTAACGTATTCATGAATATGTCTCCTCAGACAAGGGAAGTGAAAGTAAAAATCAACTATTGGAACTATATCAAAATAAAAATATTTTACACAGCAAAGAAACCATTAACAAACAAACAAAAGCAACCTGTGAATGGGAGAATATATTTGCAAATCTTATATCTGATGAGGGGATGTGTGAAGAATTTATACAAATTGGAGGACCTGGGTGGCTGAGTCGGTTAAGCATCCGACTTCGGCGTAGGTCATGATCTCACAGTTCACTAGTTTGAGCCCTGTGTCAGGGCTCTGTGCTGAATGCTCAGTGTCGAGCCCATTTTGGATTCTGTGTTTCCCTCTCTCCCTGCCCCTCCCGGCCTCATGCTCTGTCTCTCTCTCCTCCAAAAATAAATAAAAACATTAAATGTTTTTAAATAAAAAAATGGAATTTATACAACTCAACACCAAAATCCCAAAACAAGTAAAACATGAACAAAGAACCTGAATAGACATTTTTCTAACGAAGACATACAGACAGCCACCACACACATGAAAAGATGCTCACCAACACTATCCATCAGGGAAATGCAAGTCAAACCTACAATGAACTATCATCTCCCACCAGTCAGAATGGCTAGTATTGAAAGACAAAAAGTAGGCGTTGTCAAGGACGTGGAGAAGGAAACCGTTGTGCACTGTTGATGGGACTGTAAATCGGAATAACCACTGTAGAAAACAGTATGAAGTTTCCTCAAAAACTAAAAATAGAACTGCCATAGAATTTAGTAATTTCATCACTGGGTCTTTACCCAAAGAAAATGAAAATACTAATTTAAAAAGATATATGCACCTTTATGTTTATTGCAGTGTTATTTACATAGCCAAGATATGGAAACAACCCAAGTGTCTGTAGACAGATGAATAAAGAAGGTCTCTCTCTTTCTCTGTCACACACACACTCACTCACTCACGAATATTATTCAGCCATAAAAAAAAAAAAAAATACCGAGATCCTCCCATTTGCAACAACATGGATGGACCTTAGAGGGTATTATTCTAAGTGAAGTAAGTCAGTTAGAGGAAAACAAATCTCAGGTTTTCAAATAATACTTTTCCTTCTGGTAGATTCAAGACAAACAGTGCTGTTTGAATCAATTCTACTTAAATGCAACTCAAACTCCTAAGCATTCTTATATTTGCTTCTCTAAGGATAGAATTATGTTCCTTGCCCTTACATACTGAGTCAATAAAGCTTAGTAACATCACTTTTTATTAAAGCTTACTTTTCTGACCAGATCATGAAGTATATTACTGACATTTATTAGAAAATAACCTGGTTCCAGAGTTTTACAAATTATTAGTCTGTAAAGAGTTGTGTGCTAGACGCGATGTAGATTTATCCCATAATTTTATATCCATTAATTTATTGAAATACTGAATAGTTTACAGTTTCATAACTTACTGGTATTATTTTAGATGAATGGATACTCATGAGCTTTGGAAGGGGGAAAAAAGGACATTTGGAACAGTAATATTTTAAGCCAGAAAATGAAAACACATATATTTTTTTCTTTTGCAAAAAGCATATATCTAGTTGACATTTTTTTTCTGATGTTTAGCCATATGGTTCAGACATAAGCCTTTTAAGACTGATGTGACGTGGTACTACATTTAAAATTTGTTTTTCTGTGAGTACAAATTGCATTTATCTTAACACAAAGGTGAAGCAATGTGCTTATTCTACACAAAGAGGCTCATTTTATATTTTGTAGTTTATATCATTACTGATAGTTCTAGCAAAGAAAATACATTAAACAGTTCTCTCCTCTAAGTAAACTGCCAGTCCATACTGTTCATTTAGAAAGGATAGAGTTTTGTTCACCTGAAGCATGGAATTTGGCTCTAAGCCACTGAAATAGTTTGAAAAATGACCTCTAAGATGCTTAAATTAACAAAGCAACTGTATTGTATGTTTTTATTTTTGTTTCAGGAGAAGTCATTCATTTTACACCCTTTGAGCAATATGGTTAATTTATCACTAATGTTCATTTTATGATATATTTTAGGAGAGGCATAGTATTTCAACTAAAATACAGAAATGACATTCAAGTCATCTGAAAAGTTTGTTTTATTTTTTGCACACTCTGGAATGTTTTTTGCCAATGTATACACAGAGTTTGCCTGCATATGGAATAATTATTTTAACTTTTTCCAATGCAGATATATTTCATGCCCAGTATCAGGAGGGTACAAAAAAAGGAGATACTTTCAGGCAGTGAGGAGGAGGAGGGAGAGGAGA